>JAHKKF010523795.1:0-32431 GCA_019740295.1 Labeo calbasu | reverse complement strand
ATGAGAGGCGAGATATTTTTCTGCATGCAGTAAAATTTCTATTGAATTAGCAATGACTTGAAGGGTTGGACGATGTCAGTCAAATTGATTTAGCATCTACAGAAGCACCTCAAGGTCACTGAGCTCGGAGCCAGATCTCGTCCAGAGACAGTCTGCAGTGTGAACGCTTTAAAGCGGGAGGCGAGGAGAGCTTCTTCTGCGAATCTGAGGAAAAGTTGAGAAGGAGGGCTTCCGTGACCTCCAGCACCGGTCCTCCTCCTCGAACCCCTTTGAGGCAGAAAACATCTGAATCTCGGTGCTAATCTGGGGTTTAACGGCTCATCTTTAAAAGGCCTGGCGGTGAAGAGCTGTTTTACTGTATCTGTCATGGCAGCTTGAGCAAGCATCACTTCAGAGAAAAGAGCAAAGCTTGTTTTAGGACAGGATAAAGAGGGCTGACACAAACAGATCTCAAATCGATAGTGTCCTCTTGCTTTTGTGCCACAATGAGAGGATACCTTTTCTTTACGCACTTTTCTTTTTTTTCACTTCGTGATTTGTGTTTCACTAGCACAGAGGATGATGTTGACTGAATTCTGATCAACTCCGGACCACACTGTATACAATGCTTTATCACAACTAATCATACTCATATAAAGCATTTTGACAGGATGATTGTGTGATCATGATCCTCATCATAAAAACTACAGTGACGGAGTGGACATAAAGAAGGGAAGATGAGGATAAAAGAACGAAAGGGAGGATGATAAATCTATTTTCCCCCCACAGGGAAACGGCCTGACAATGATTCACATTTCCTCTTAACAGAGAATAATGTGCCGTCCTAAAGCCATTAAAGGAAGCTTGTGTCCAGCCAGAGCCATGACATCATTTGGCACGCTGTTTTACCACCTTTTCTGATTCAAATGGGATCCGGGTCCAACTGGTCAGTTTCAATTTCACTCGTCCCGGCCGCTCCAAGATCAATACCAATCAAAGCAGTGATTGCTCTATTGTTCTGCTTAATACTACAGCTCCTTCACTGGCTCCGGGCCTTCATCACCATCAGCGGCCACATCTGCGCCATTCAATAGATCATTCGCCAGATAGCTATCTGGCATTTGGCTAATGAAGATTGTTTATAGAGAGGAGATTATAAAAATGCAAAGCTTCTCGGTGCTTTTTACACATTAAAAAGCTGAAGTAACGCCATTTCTCCGTGTGGGTGCTGTGTTTTGACAGAGTTTGGAAAGTTGCATCTCTCACACTTGTCTTTTTTGTTTGTTCATTCATTTCTCTGGTAAAAGTCCAAAGGACGTATTCACTAAAATTCTTAAGGAAAAACAAGTTCATTTGAAAAAAGAATAACAATTTGCATACCCAGATAATGCGCCATTATTTCAATAATACCGTTACAATATTTCTCTGATAAATCTTAAAAACATACTTGACATCTACATATAGTCACTGACTGTGAACAACCTTGACATCAAATAGGTTTTGCTTTAAAAATTACTGTGTAGTGTACAAAAATGCAATCTAAATATTGACTAGATAATATGCAAATATATATATATATAATACACTCCAACACCCTGACATTCTGAGGCATAATATAAATGAAGTGATAACAAAACATATGCTTCTGACATGAATTATAAAACACAAGCACACAAATAGGCAAACACCAGCTTGAACCATTGTCTTACACCTGGACGCATAAAACCAACATGCAAATCCATGCAACACTGACTACCAAAGGCATTCAGAGACATAAACAAGACAGAGGATATGAGAATGCTCAAATACACATGGACTCAATCATGCAAATGAGCGTATGAATACAAATGGATAAAGAGTTGAGCTATGCATACAAAATGCACTTAGAGTTCTGGCAAACAATTTGGTCCCGTTTTCTGGCCTAGCCAAGCTCTCTCTCTCTCAATGATCACAGTAAAAAAAAAAAAAATTGCATATTATCATCACTATGCTCTTCAATAGCTTCTTGTTTGAAACATGAGTCTTTAGAGCACTCATAATAACCTCATCTTTGTGTTAATAACATCACGGTACACAAAAGACATTTTACATGGCGTGAGTACCTAAGCCAAAAATACATTGAAAGTGAGAGATAGGATTGGTAATTTGTCACAGGTCTCCAAAAACAAGAAGGTCAGCTCCACCAGCTGGACCTAAAAGGAAGCTACGCTGCACTGGTTCGGTCGTGACTTACTCCCCGAGACGAGAAAACCGAATGTGCGCCGGCACGCACAGATGAGGCATGATTGTTATGAAGAGTGACATAAGCCTCCGCCAAGTGAAGCGTCACCGGACGCCCGTCACGCTAGCGCTTGGCACAATTACCGCCAACTGTTTTGATAGCGAGAGATGTTACGCAAGCAAAGAGTTCAAACTCCTCCAAGACAGGAGGGCGATCCTGCGATAAGCTCACTTTCGTGTCTGGCCGTCCCAGGAGACTAGAATCTCTCTCTCTGCTCTCTTCTTTGGTAGAGCGGTTCAGTCAACTGTTTGCATCTGTGCAACACGAACAAAACCTCTCATTATTTGCAGGATCTCAATTAAATTTTATCTTGGCCAATTTAAAAGATCTGTACGGCAGCAACTTCTCTCTTAATTGCTAGGGTGTTTTTTTGAAAATAAGCCTTGGCTGATAAAACACTGAAGATATGGGATACTGCGTTTGTGACAAGGAGGCAAATTAATGCACTGTCATCCTTGCATTGAAGTAAGTCAAGGGATGATTCTCCCTTGGTCTCCCGAGGCTAAATGCTTCTTGTCTAGTGACTCTCGTCCCAGAAAATATGCAATAGCATGACACAAAAATCTGCAAATTCATCTCATGAACTGAACACACATAGGCCAAAAAAAAAAAAGAGAAAAATAAAACAGCACATCTATGCATATTCTAAAGAGACTGGATGATGTGCAATGTGGCTGCCTTAATAAGTGGGTGTAGCTCATCAGGGGATTTCCACTGGTGGAGTAAAAAAGGCTACGCTGGACACTAGGGAAGACGAGAGGGGGGAAGGAGAGGAACGGCAGACCAGGATTCCTCCCAATTAGCTCACTTCGACATTCTGGTTCTGTCCCAGTTGGCTCCCAAAGCTTTTCTTGGCTCAACAAAGCAAAAGAATCAGGCTGAAATGGGGTCCATGAAGAGGGCCGTCTGAACTGGATCTCCTTTTATCCTCACACTCTGACACGTCCAGGGATTCAAGGCTCACAAGCAACGTCTGCTCCTGCGTAATAAGAACCAACGGCCTGTTTCATTTGAAAATCAACATGTAGCCTAATCAGTGGATTACCAAAGAGCCTGAAACTTGCTGCCATGACTATAGACGGCTGAGACGCGTGTCCCTCCAGCCGCTAATTACGCCGTTAGCCTGCAACAACTGGGCAGCAGAACTCCTGCCACTTAGTGTCCATGTCGGAGTGTCTTCATTAAGTGAGTGTCTCTCGAAACAACCTTAGTGAAATCACCGAGAACGGCTGGAGAGAGAGCGAAGCACAACAAGAACTCTCCAATGGGGAATCGGGAGGTGAACACACCCTCATCCACACCCACGCAAGCCAACGCCTGGGCTCCGCTCAAAGAGCGCCGTGCGTTGATTAGCCATGACAACGAGCTGCTGCTTCCAAAAATATGCTGCTCGTTCCAGAGCGGCGTGGCCATGCATGAATAAACATCATCTGTAATGGAGCTGAATGAAAATGAGACGCTGGCCTTTTTTTAAGCTGATCTACCAAGAATGGCCTCTCCCTGCGCTAAAAGTCACCTGCTAGCTGAACGTTGGCTTATTACAAATTGCTCTGATAGAATTTGCTAAGCTCTTGAACCTGGTAAACACACCGGGAAAACAAGCATTATTGTGCTGAAAGCAAGGTTTTAGATCATACGCTCTGGAGACTCTGAAGTCTCGTAATAATTCGATCTTTCTCTGGTTTGGGCTCTGGTAATGCTATAAAAACACTCTTGATGAACTATACCAGCTGCGAGAATGAGGTTATACAGTATGTAAACGAATGGGCAGAGAAGATGAACAGCATTTCATAACATTGTCATGTTTTGAGGGATGCAGTGGAAAAGGAAGCCAGCTCTCTTACTGTTGTTGTCTGTGTCATCGCTGACACTCTTAGGAGGAACGTGGCCGGTGTAACCGACGGCGGTTCTGTACATTCGATCCGGATTACGTATTTTCTTCAGTCCTACAGGGGACACAGTGGGGGAGGGAACAGTGAGGGGACAAGCTCTGTGGGTACAAAAATACAAAGCCCTCTACTTTCTATTCATGCAGAGGTCATTAATTGCTTTCATTCCCGCCTTCTGAATGACCCCGGCGCATTACGATTGTGACGTTGCGATAAAGTTTTCCCCTGCCGCGACTGACTCGTTCATGCACTGGAGGTCAAAAGGTCAGGTTTATTTGAAGTGCAAGAAAAATAGCTGCCATCACGCTTGCATCTGCGAGTCTAAAGAAGCATCCATCTTTCCAGCATCCATGTATTGCATACAAGATGTGTACGTAGGTGTGCAATCAACTAGGCTGGCGAGGAGCTAAATCTACACGTTGAATCATACCACATGATGAGGTTCTACTAATTTCTCTGGCTTACTGGATTCTTCAAATGCAGTTGGCAGGAAAAAACATGCTTTTAGCATGAACCCAAGAACAAACCTGCTGCTCATTAAACGGATAGTTCATCCAAAAATTAATATTGTCAACACTTACCCAACCCATTTCTATTTGAGTAAATTATTTTTATTTTATTGTGGACTATCCCTTTAAGTAAACAGCAAAGTCTGGCGCTGTACGCAACACATACAGCGAGACATAAAAAGCATGCAAATTACTGGACCAGAAATCTGAACAGCTAAACCATCCAACACTTTAATTTCTCCCTGTTGTCACCTAAACATTGGTAAACATAGCTGTTCATTTTAATATCGACTCCTTAACAGTGATGGCCAAGGATTTAGTACTGGAAGCTCTGGTTAACTGGACACACTGCGCCGTCTCCTTCTAGTTGGCTAATCAATCCATGCAATCAATAATTTAGAAAGGGTCTATTGAGTCAAAAGAAACTTCTTCTCTGATAGAAAGTGTAAAACACTAAAAACACTGCTTGCAGTGTTCATTTAGCCAGGCAAAACTTCACAGAGGCTAGATAAAGTCTACACAACCCAATTTGTCTAGAGGAGCCAGTAGTATCAGTTGTATTTTTTTTGTATGCATCGTCAAACAGATCAGAAAAACCCAGGAGCTTAATTTTTAAGTGAAATTTCACTTTCTGACAAATTAGAGAAAATGAGATTTGATGAGCAACCAAATACGTACAGCTTAAACAACCTGAGGTTCTCGGCGGCAATACAGGTGAACGAAAGCATGTATGTGAGAGTAAAATACAAAAGAACCATGGAGAAAGAGACTAGCGTGCACTTTCTAGCCAAAGAAATATTCCAGAACACAATTTTGAAAACATCTAAAAGCTGAAGGGGTAGTGAGAGGAGCACATCCGTATATGTAAGCTGCCATCATTGTGTTGGCAAGAACCACTGGAGGATACGTTTCCTGTGTGGAGGAAGAGAATAGAAGTGATCCAGGAAGCTGGCAAGAGCAAAGACTGTCAGATACAAATGCGTGACACACTTTTAGGCCGTACAGGTCAAAAGAGGCAATGTTTTCTCCTGTTCCGTGGCAGCTCAAATGGGTAAAAATAGCCTAGAATCCTTCTGTCCCCAAACTTACGTTCCATTATGACACATTTTTCTTTCTAAGAAGTAGAGCAAGAGCAAAGCGTTACCTGACTAGATGTGTGTAGATGAAGCATAAAGAAAGGTACTACCTTTTTCTGGCCAGGTCATCTCTCAGCAAATGTAAAAGTATCCACCAACAACCGAGAAACACAACCGTGCTAAAGCCTATAGATCCGAAGGAGTGTGTAATTAATACTTTCTAGAAGATAATTCTATACGGCACACATGCGCGCTACGGCCCCACACAAGGCACTCTGCGAGCTCGCCCAAATCACAGAGGGCAACTTCGTCACTTTGATGGAATTCTTTAATAGGCAAGCTTAGTTATCACTCCTAGTTCCAATGTGTGTGTGTGTGTGTATATATATGTGTGTTGGGGGGTTTGAAGGGGGGTATTGATTTGCACAGCTCAATAGCACCACCCTGTGGCTGTTAGGACCAAAACTTTCTTGTCTGCCTTGATTTAGAGGAAAAAAAAATGTTGAATAAATAATTCAATGTTGACAAACTCACGGTTGTTATTTTAAGCAATTCCAGACCTAATTTCCCAACATCACTGAACAATCAGCATTTTCTTCCCAGGATGCTTTGGAATCAAACTAATGTCTGACAACTAATCTGGCCCCTTTAGAAAAAAAACATTACGTTTTCCAAAAGGGATCAAAGTAAACAGAATGCGAGGAATTTTGAAAGCGAGGGAGCGTCTTGTGAATCTTAAATGTGATCTGAATTATTTACATCTACCGTCAAATTCGTTATATTAAATTTTTAAAAAGACATATATTTTAGTCTGAATGAATATCAATAAGACGTAAGGGAAACATTAAAAGCATCCTCAAAGAATGATATACGTGACGCACTCTGTTGATGCAAAGAAAGTGAACTTTATATTACAACCATATAGAGAGAAATTAAGTCCTAATTACATTCGAATCCAATTCTGGCGAACAGCGAGAGCATAAACTTGGTTTTAGTTGCCGAGCATCGCTTTAGCAAAGAGGAGAGACGTACCTTTCATTTTGCTGCCTCATTAAAATTCCGCTTCAATTTTCCCGGTGTCCTTTCCAATCCAGTTTAAATGTGTTATTATCTAAGAAAATAACTGCTGACAGCTTCAAAACAGCAGCGGCCAAACAGTCACAGTTCTGGGAAAATATTCCACACGAGACTGAAGCATATCGAGCAGCTGTCGGTGGGTTCAGTCACTATAAGGGGGGTTCTGGTGGGGGTGGAAAGAAATCAATCACGTTTTAGAGCATCACCATAAATCTGCATTTATCGCTTTCGGAGTTAAAAGCGTCGCCCTGTTCAATGCGAAAGAAAAATGAAGTAGTTGACCGCGTTTGACTTCACGGAGCTCGCTTGTTTGTCAGCCCACGGGGAACGTGGATGCGGTGTGGAGGAATCCCACTCTAAACCATACGCGAGTCATTTCACGCGTTCATTTCGTCTGATGCGCTCATGTGCGCGTCTCAGTTAGGAGAAAAACATGTTTCTCCTCATCTAACGAAGGCTGTGGCTCGGCTCGACTTGGATGCGTGTGACTTTGAAAAACCTCTGTGTGCTTTCAGATGAAAGGAGTCGCCTAATGAACGTAACCCGTGATTACCTAACTCCGTTCCCGTTATTTTAATAGCCGTCTCAGAGATGGCTAATCCCATCAGCGCTTCAGCTTTTTTGCCATTTCGTGACAAACACAAGCTGAGCGAAAATGTCACTGACTTTCTCCGCCGCGCATCCCTATCCTGACCTTCATCATCTGGAGCTTAGCGCTGAGAAAGCTGCGAAACGAAAAATAATAATCTTGTTATTTCTCTCTTACCTTCCGGCTTGTTTTCGGCAGCCATTTCCCCTCCGCGCGCCACATCCTCCTCCTCCTCCTCCTCCTAGCGACCGGGGGGGTACCACGCGCGTTCACGGCGAGGACGCGGCTAGAGGAGGGGGCGAGAGGCGGGAGGCGCGTCCGTGAATACGCGTTAGCTATTGGCCGCAAAGTGCCATAAATGACAATGGTGTTTTCGGTGATGCTTCATGAATTTGCGAAATCCATATCCCCCTTTTATCCATCTCTTCCACACCATTGGTGAATTGCTTTTATTCAGGAGACACCTTTACAATGCAGCGACCAATAAGCTTTTGTGGATCAGATTTAGGGGGAAACCTTAGGACTGTAATATACATATATGAAAAGCAGAATCTGTGGATTATTTTTTAAATCTATACGACGAAAATTTACGAATTCATGCTTGGCAGACACCCATATCCGCTCTGCCCACCGAGCGCCGTGACAGTAAAAAATTATTTTATAACGCTTCTAATCGAGATACGTGTCCAGCAGTCTAAGTACTAATAACATGCCCCACTGTGTCATATAATTAGATGTTAAGAGCCATGTTAGAATCGTTAATCTGCCACTCGTGCTGAAGACGATTGTGAAACCAGAATGACATGGACTTAAGCATGGAGACGATGACGGTTTTATTCTAAAAGGTTGTGTTGCAAAACAGCAGTGACGCAACACAATTTTTAAAAAAAAAAAACATCTGGGAAAGATGTTTCAGGTCGTGCGTGGAGGCTCCAAGCTCGTTTATGAGTTCTTGAGCGCTGTCCACTCGTGGGTGCTGAAGGAGACGGTGGTGCTGAAAGAACAGCTCCACTCTCCGACCACAAACAGACTGAGTATTATAAGAGTCGGACTGCCGTTTTGCCAAATGAAACCAAATCACGCACAACACAGCATGTAGTTATTACGGCGAATGTTATTTGAACAACAGAATCATAAAATAAATTACAATTATTATGCATGCCGTATTATTATTACAATATTGAAAGACAGCATAGATTAAAAAACACACATGCCTCAATCATTTAAAATTATGTGGTTAATAGCGGTGGAAAAAAACAGTGTTCTAAAGATCCAAAGTCGACACCTCGACTAAAAGTGTTTAAAAGTGCAGAGTTAATCATAACTTTAACGTTTTGTTTAAGGAAGAATAAGGCTGTTGGATTAATACTTAATGATTACAAATCATTAAGTAAATGATTACAAATCATTATATAAAAAAATAATAATAATAATAATAAACGTTATTCCAAAATGATTGTTTTACCCATTTAAATAAGACGCTTTTTCATCCAGGAATCTTTCTAAATAGGTAATATTTAAATATTAAATAACTCTCTCCAGAACACACGGTGGCAGGAGAACATATAAATCCTGAGCCTCAGCTGTAGGCGAATTGTCGGATTTACTATGGCGAAGGCCTAGCTCATTGATATTCATTGCGTCGTGCTGACGTCAACTCGCCGAGCGCTGGAAGCGTTTACTGACCTGAGTCATTTAATATTCACGAGCCAAGCCTTCGCTAAAGCAGGATTCGTCAGATCGCAAACGCCTACCTTCAACGTCAGTCTTTTAACAAATCAAATTGGTGTACTTGCCGAATGTCACGTTGCGTAATTAATATTCATTAGAAAAGCCTTCCCCGTAGTAGGAATCGGTGGGATGGGATTTGGGACACTGGGAACATGGCGGCTGCCTTGGAAAATGAATTGGAAGTAGATAACGAAGATTATTACTCGCTGCTCAATGTCAGGAGAGAGGTAAGAAAGTGGATGCGTCTCTAAGAGGACCATAATTATTTTCCATTGTCGAGCTTTGCAGAGAATACAGAGAGCCATGCAATTTCTGTCAATAGGTGACACTGTCCTGTAACAGAGATTCATATAGCTGTCATTGCATACTATTAGGTGCCGGTTGCATTGGGCTTGTACTCTTTGATATGACGTTTTATGTTTGGACAGCTTTCTAGCAGTATTTGTCAGTGTTAATATTGTATTTATATCAGCCATCTGCGTGATGTTTATTGATATTTTGCACGTACGTACGTAAAATGCGCATGACTACAGCTTATCTCAGAACCCATTCACTTAACATTAACGGTTAAAAAGCAGTACTCTATTAACCCAATAAACTTTAGTTAAATAAAACCATTTAATGTATAGTAATGATTATACCTTCCATAATAAACACTTCTGTTCGCTCTTGTGTTCGACCGGTATTTCCAATGAGCCTCAAACTCTGAGGATGTAACGGAAATGTTGGCATTTGGGTTTAAATGCAAAAGCGCGCCAACGTACAGTCTTACCTGAGCAGGACAGCCAATCGGAGGCCTGCTATTAAGGTGTGACTGAACCAATTAATTTAAATATTCAGATTATGTTGATTCTGCTTCATAATATGCAATATATCTATCAGTCTTTATGTCTGTCATGCATTTATCTATCTTATCGATCACAGGCTACTCAAGAAGAGTTGAAGTCGTCGTACAGGCGTCTTTGTATGCTTTACCACCCTGACAAGCACAGAGACCCTGAGCTAAAGAGGCAGGCTGAACAACTCTTCACTTATGTACACCAAGCGTATGAGGGTAATTATTATATTTGTCCATAGTATTAATATGAACATTTTCAGTAACGTTACACAGATTAGAGGAATAGCTCATCCAAACATCAAAGGTCTGTCATTTTTTTCCTTTCCCATGTTATTTCCATTTTATGCTGTTTTTTAAATCCTATAAACCCAAGTCATATTTAATATATGTGAATCTGAGGTCTCTAAATTACAACTTTGGACAGAAGCAAGGTTTACTTTATTATCCATACATTATTTTTTTAGAAAAATCAGGTTAAAAGTCTCAAAATATGATACAACAGGCTTTTGAGGAACATTTATTGTACATTTGTCAAATGTAATTGTGTTCCATTGTAATATTATATTGGCAGATCTTACATTTTGGCCCATATTTTTGCTCAGTTTGGACCTCTGAATGAAACTGAGGTGTTTTTTTCCCTTTCTTGAATATGAGCTCCACATTCTCACTTTATCATACTATGAGCTAAAAAAGCCTGATAGAAAACACGTATGCCTCTTTGTTTCTTACATTTTGTCTAAAATGGTTCAATAAACTCTTCCGTTTTCAATTAATCTTACCATAATTTTAATTTGTCAGGCTTTACAGGGTTAAAAATATATATTTATGTAGCTCTTCCATACAAATAAAGTTCATGTTAACTACAAATAAAGCCATGCAGATTTGGAATAATTTTGGGTTGTGATAAATAATAAATAAAAACACAGAATACAGACTTGGGGTCATATTTGTAAAATGTATAAACTATCTTTGGAACTGTAGATGTGTCCTAGTTCACATACTTATGCTCTATTCTTTACCATTTTTCATGCACTCAATGGTCGACAAACTGACGGCCTATGGTCTAAGTGCATAATGTATAGTGTGTCATTTGAAACACAGTGATTGCTATTTAAAGGCTAAATAATAAAATATATATTTTTTTATTTGACCTCTGCGTAGTTCTCAGTGACCCACAATCCCGAGCCATTTATGACATATTTGGGAAGAAAGGCCTGGAGGTGGAAGGTTGGGAGGTTAGTTTGGATTTTCCACATTGACAGTGTTTATTATTTGCATTGCTGTGTGTTGCTGTGGTGCATGTCATCCCAATGTCACGTCTGCTTGCTTGATCCTTGATATCTTTAGGTGGTGGAGAGGAAGAGAACCCCTGCAGAGATCAGGGAGGAATATGAACGTTTGCAGAGGGAGAGAGATGAGAGGAGACTCCAGCAGAGAACAAACCCTAAGGTGGACATTCCAGACCTGAATGACAGCGGGAGATAATGACACGACTGTTTTTTATTTCCTAAAATGCCGTTTTATTTCACTGAACCTCTCAGTTTTGTTGTGCTTCAAAGATTTAATATGGCAATTTGTCTAGAGGCCAGATAGTATCAGTGAAATCTCTGCTTTATTGCTGAGGTTGATTGTTGAGGAAACAAAATTTGAGGATTGGTTTTCTGTTTTTTCTCTTCTTGGATACCTGCGTATCCAGGTTTCTTAATGTAATTTAATTTCTAACAAAAGTATTTATTATCATTTTAAAATATCTTAATTTTGTGAACAGAAAAAATGGAATTATGATACATTCTAATTTAATTATTAAACTTCAGAAGGCTGTGATTGAATTAAATATAATATTTAGAGCAGTTTGATATCGGTGTATACCGCACATTTTTGAGAAGTGATTTCTTATGATTTACTGGTGATCAAAAGAGTACTGCAGGAGTGATGTATTTTTGTAAACCAAAACCTGTAAATTAGTTTTAGTCCTTACTGTTCCATTGTTACAAGGTCAGTGAGTTTTTTTTGATTGGGTTTTTGGATAAAATCCTAAAAATAACTTATATTAAGCTCAAGATATTTTTACATTTTGTTCTGCAACATCAAAAAACCCAGTCACCTTGTGTGTGTGTGTGTGTGTGTGTGTGTTTAAGCTTTTATTTATCTTGAAAAGGAGGTTTCTAACAAGTGGCTAAATGGGACTTCAGAGGCTGTCTGGGACATTAAACATCATCATGCTGAACAGGAAATCTCATTTACTCCCTAGTCCACTTTCACAGCCCCATTGTGTTTTAATTGCACTCTAACTATTCTAACTCAAACTTTCAAGAATTGAACTAAAATTGTTGGAAGCTTAATAGTGGTGCTGTTGAAGTCATGCAACCGTGGTGTAGGTTTACCATAGCTTTTTATTTCTAACATGAAAAACATGTTAAAACATTCTTTTAACATGAAAAACATGTTAAATTTGATTTAAAAACGGCAGAAATCCTGTAACATTACATTTCATGTCACAGAATTGGTCTAAATGGTATTTTACTAATTTTTCCTGATTGATCCTCATTTAGGGGACAATAAGTGTTGGCATAGATGCAACAGACCTCTTCGATCGATATGAGGAGGACTTTGAGGATGTACCAGGAGGAGGTTTCCCCCACATTGAGATCAACAGAATGCATATTTCCCAATCCATTGAGGTCAGTATGCACAATTGAACATTATGTGATCTCACTTATGCAAGCCCAAATCCACCACTGAATAAAAAAAAATGTCAAGAGGCAATTCTTACAGTCTCACAATTATGACTTTTTTTTTTTTTTTGCAAATTGTGAGTTATAAAGTCAGAATTGCTTGATACAAACTCACAGTTTCAAGGATAAAGTCAGAATTGCATGTTTATATCTGACTTTCTCATAACTTGCAATTGCAAGAAAAAAAAGAATTGTGAGATAGTTGCAATGTGCTTTTTCATTTTTTTATTCAGTGGCAGAAATGGGCTTCCATGCTCCCTTGTGTTCTGTAATCATGCGCGTTTATGTTTGTCAGGCGCCCCTAACCACTTCAGATACAGCTGTTCTCTCTGGATCTCTGTCTACGCATAATGGAAACGGGGGAGGAAATATTAACCTTTGTGTGCGGCGTGTAACCTCAGCAAGAGGCTGGGGAGAGGTGAGAGTTTTTCCCAACACAACTCCTTTTTTTGTTGTGATCTGGTTCTGATGTTCTTCTTTTGTTTGTCTTAAGCTGGAGTTTGGTGCGGGGGACATTAGAGGACCTTTATTTGGGATGAAAGTGTTCCGTAATGTAACTGCACGCTGGTAGGTGTCCGTCTGTGTGTTACGAGTCTGATTTGTTTCTCATTTCTGTGAATTTCACATGAATTTTGTGTCGTGTAGCTTTGTGA
Organism: Labeo calbasu; assembly: GCA_019740295.1. Classification (NCBI taxonomy): domain Eukaryota; kingdom Metazoa; phylum Chordata; class Actinopteri; order Cypriniformes; family Cyprinidae; genus Labeo; species Labeo calbasu. Next base: position 19,074 of record JAHKKF010523795.1, on the reverse strand, counting down.
CCGCCCAATGGGGACTGCAGTTCTCCTCACGTGGCGTGCGGCCCAGTGCCACTACAATGATGGCCCGTCACCTGGACCAGAACACAATGGGCTACCTGCAGTGGCGTTGGGGAAGCCAGTCTGCCATGACCACTAGCATCGTCAGGGACACCAAAACAAGCCACTTCACCCTGGCCCTGCAGGTGAAGCCTTTGCAGGAGTACACTGATGATGGTACTGTGTTTCATTCAAAGCAAAGTTAACGCATTAAGAATGCAATCCATCTTTTCTTATTCCTGATCCTCAGCTGGGTGTTCCTCATTCCTACCTGATGATGAGCTATCAGTACAAATTCCAGGATGAAGACCAGACTAAGGTCAAAGGCTCCATCAAGTATGTATTTTACTTGCATCTTAAAATATAGATGCAATCTATATACATTACCATTCAAAATGCTGGTGTATGTAAGATTTTTTTAATGCTTTTGAAAGAAGTCTCTTATGCTCACCAAGGCTGCATTTACTTGATTAAGTCTAGAAGAAAAATGGTAATATTGTGGAATATTGTTACAGTTTAAAAACTCTGTTCTGTTTGAATATATTTTAATGTAATTAATTCCTCTGATGCAAAGCTGAAATTTCAGCATCATTACTCCAGTCTTCTTTGTCACATGATCCTTCAGAAATTATTTTAATATGCTGGTTTGCTGCTCAAGAAATATTTCTTGAAAACATTATTTTTATGATATTTTTCTAATGAGAGGACCATAATTTTTGGCAAGTGCATTAATATTTAAAGCAAAAAAAGTACAAATCTAGACACTGTTTTTCAGTCGTTTATAAACAACAATATCTGATTATTTAATAATGATATAATAATAATTTAATTATTTGGATAATTATAGTTAATTGGATAATTATAATTTTTGTTGTTGTTGTTGTAATAAAAATAGACCTAAGTAAACAATAGACTTTATAATGACTTAAATACATATGTAATAGCAGTGAGGCAATAATAATTAGTTCAGATGAAGTATCAAAAGCAAGTAATCATATGGTTTTATTTACCAAAACTGTTCAAATAAATCATGTATTATAAACAATAGAGCTACTGTACATTACGCGTTATAACAAGTGCCTGCAGCCTAAAAATTGTTTTTTTTTTTACTTTACCGGACAATCTAATCAGTGTTTAATATTGACTAAACAACATTTAATTCGAATGTCCATCTAATCTTTAATATTTGGCCATTTCTTTATAATAGAAAAGCTACAGCCACTGTCATTTCTGTCATATATCAGATATATATATGTAACTGAATTGAAGCGTTTGTTAATTCTTAATAGCATTATGATTTATGATGATTTTTAAATGGGCTTAATATGTGGAATGCGCCACTTCCGGTATTTTGCCGATTACTCGACATGGGCAAAATGCAGTTGATTTTTTTTTTTAAAAATCGAATGCAGTCCTAGTTGAAACAGACAAGTACTTCGAAACCTGAAACTGAAAAGTTAAAATCTTTAAAATCTTTGCTAAGTTTATAAAGTTCAATTTTAAATAAAAAAGTTGTAAATATTCAATGCATTGCCCAGCCCTAGTTTTATAGTGGTAAAACGTTTTTACGTCTACCCTGATGGTTCATTGTATTCAACAGGACTGGCTTCTTTGGCACAGTGGTCGAATATGGTGCAGAGCGTAAGATCAGTCGCCACAGTGTTCTGGCTGCAACAGTCAGCATTGGTGTACCCCAAGGAGTCTCCCTCAAAATCAGGTTAGCACTAACTTGAGCTTAACCACAACAAGCACTGCTCAGCAGAACGGCAGTCTAACCAACTCGGCTTCTCATGGGTGGTCTATTTATGATGGTCATTTTCTTCTCTTTACAGGTTGAACAGAGCTAGTCAAACCTACCTCTTTCCTATTCACCTGACCGACCAGATTTTACCCAGCGCTGTGTTTTATGCCACTGTGGGCCCGCTGGCCATCTACTTAGCTGTCCAGAAGCTTATTATTATGCCTTATGTACGATCCCAGAAGGAACAGTGAGTTATTATCCATAATTACTGCACTGAAACCGCCCATTTTCCTCAAACCCCTGTCTTTCCGTTACCTCAGTTTCTGTGATGAAGGGCCCTGACTGTTTGGTTGTTTACAGGGAGTTGGAGAAACAGAAGGAGGATTCTGCTTCAGAAATTGCTCGCAGGAAGCAAGAGGCTGAAGCTGCTGTGAGTAAAATAAATACATAGACAACAATGACTAGCTCCCTCTTGCCAACACAAACAGCCATTTATCAGGGCAGATATGTTGTTTTCTTGCTTTACTGTTTCTTTGGTTTTCAGGTTTTGCTGATGCAAGAGTCCGTGAAGAGAATTATCGATGCTGAGGAATCTAAAATGGGTTTGTGAAATGCAGATGCACTTTTTTGTTTGCTTTTTTATGCATTTCACATAAAACCTAAGCTCTATGGACAGCACCTATGATATACTGAAAACATATTAAAGCACTTTTTCTCAAAAACTGGAAAATCTTCAATCGACGAGTGGAAATACTAGAAACGCAATGTTTTATGTGATGTGATTTATGTGTCTTTATTCTAGGTCTCCTCATTCTAAATGCCTGGTATGGTAAATTTGTGTCCGACAATAGTCAGAAACGTGAGAGAGCGAAGGTCATTGATGTGACCGTCCCGCTTCAGTGCTTAGTGAAAGACTCTAAACTCATTCTTACCGAAGCATCAAAGGTTAGACACGCAAACATCAACCGGCGCTTTACATCAATGAGCTGTTTAAACCCCTGCCAGGTGCTTTACATTAATTAGTTCTGTCTCATGTTAATCAGGCTGGCTTGCCAGGGTTTTATGACCCCTGTGTTGGAGAGGAAAAGAGCCTAAAGCTGCTGTACCAGTTCAGAGGAGCCATGCACCAAGTCTTGTCTGGAGACACAGAGCCTCTTAGGATACCTAAACAATGTGAGTACTGCAGAAACAAGCTAGGAATGTCACTTTTTTAAAAAAAATATATTTAGAAATATACAAAAAAAAAGGTGAAAATACACTACCAGTCAAAAAATTTTGGACAGCATTTTAAGAAGTCTCTTCTGCTCACCAAGCCTGCATTTATTTGATCCAGGGTACAGCAAAAACAATAAAAATTTGAAACATTTTTTACTTTTTAAAATAACTGTTTTCTATTTAAATGTATTTTAAAATGTAATTTATTTCTGTGATTTCAAAGCTACATTTTTAGCATCATTACTCCAGTCACATGATCCTCATGAAATCATTCTAATATTCTGATTTGCTGCTCAAAAAACATTTACAATTATTATAATGTTGAAAACAGCTGAGTATAATTTTTCAGGGTTCTTTGATGAATAGAAAGTTCAGAAGAACAGCATTTATCTGAAATAGAAATCTTTTGGAACATTATAAATGTCTTATCATCTTTTGATCAATTTCAAGCATCCTTGTTAAATTAAAGTATTAATTTCAGCATTTCTAATGTAAGATTTTGAATGGTATAGTTCATAATGTTACAGTATGAAAGCCTTTTATTTCAGATAAATGCTGATCTTTGGATCTTTCTATTTAGCAAAGAATCATGAATAAAATGTACTCAGCTGTTTTAAATATTAATGATAATAATAAAATGTTTCTTGAACAGCAAATCAGCATATTAAAATGATTTTGGAAGGATCATGTGACACTGAAGAGTAATGATGCTGAAAATTTAGCTTTAATCACAGGAATAAATTACATTTTAATATATATTCAAATGGAAAGCAGTTATTTTAAAAAGTAAAAATATTTCACAATATTACTGCTTTTGCTGTATTTTGGATCACATAAATGCAGGTTTGGTGAGGAGGAGAGACTTCTCTAAAAAAAAAAAAACTTTTGACTTTTGCCAGTGTATAGTTTAAAAATATTTACTTAAATATTGTTTTCTACAAATATATTTTTGGCCATTTTTAAAATTGTTGTAATTATTTTATTATAGTATTTTAGAATTGTATTTTTACCTATTTTATTTAATTTATTTAATCATTTTAATATGAGATTGAATATGTGTTTTCTTGCAAATCTTGAAATACATTTTCAAACTTTATGTGAACGTTGAAACTAAATGGATTTTTAATGTTAGTAGTATTCAATAATATTTATTGAGCTTTACCATTTACAAAATTTAGCATATATTTAAGCCAGAAAAAAATGTTGCTGTATGGGTCAAGAAGACCATATTAATTCAAAGCCGATGTAATGAAAAATTCTCTTTTCATGCAGCTCATAGAATCGATTCAGAGACATAGGGGTCTACCACACACTGAAAGAATGAGCTCAATGGACATCAAAGGAACATAAAGGGACAGTCAGACATCAAGTGATCCGAAGGGCAGCTCCTCTCCATTTCATGTAGTCACCCGTGTATCACCTTTGTGTTGTCTGTTTATCTCAAATCCCTTACATATATCGTCAATGGGTCGATCACATCCTAACATCTCCTTAAGATCAGGAGTTTGAAACGAGACTCCAGATGAACCACCTGAACCCGCGGCAGCTTTGATAGCTGTCTGTTATCAGATAGTAAGGAAAGGTCAGATCATTTCACTCCGTCCATTAATCTTAATCAGTGTTAATACTACAGCTGAAAGGTATGGCAATAAAAGCTCCTCTAACAAAGCTGTACTTTAAAAGTACGGTTCAGACTGTAATGAAGAGTTGGATAACTGGTGGTTTCATAGGATGGATGTTGATATTGATACAGATGTTTTTGCATGTTTGTACACTGGGCTTACGAGCAGGAAATCTCATGCTCACACTGCCTCCAAAATCAGTACTGTAGAAGCTACTTTTTTAGTAGACCAATCTGTTGTGACCAGAGGATCATGAATTTATTTTCCTCCAAGAGAAGTGTTATTTAGATTATGCACATTATGGTAATATTTGTATTTACAGGTGAATCTCACAAAGAAATGTTTGAGTCATATTTTGCCTGAGAATAAAAAAATAGGAAAAATAAATTAAAATTATTTTAACGCCACCCCAATTTTTAAATTAAAAAATTAATAAAAAATCTTGAAAATTGTTCTTATGATATGTAAATCTTAAAAAAGGATTAAATTGGTTTAACTGAAATGAACAAATAATAATAAGATGTATGTTAAATTATTTTAGGTTGTGATGGGGAAAAAAAAAACAGGCACTATTTTTTGTGCAAACTTTTTTGGGATTCACCAATTCTTCTTTCACTCTGTAGCTAAGCCATATCAAAGTATATTCTCCAAATGTAACATATTTAATGAAGTCAGCAGTATTACATAGTCAGAGGTCCAGTGAATCGGAAAAAGGACAGGCTGTTGTTTTTATTTGTTTAGCTTGTCGTTCTTTGCATCTGGATGGTTGCTTTGATAGCAACTTTCCTCCTGTTCAGTTTTCTTAAGTTTCAGTGACTTGAAATGTCAGCAGCAATGCTCAGACTGGGCTAGTGTAAAACTACAATGCCTTTTGGATATTGAATGAAGGAGTTTAAGCAGAGTATGAAAGCACTATGTTCAGAACAATAACATTTCATTTGTAGATCCATTGTTTTAAATGATCCTGAAATGCGCCCACTGAACCATTGTGTCATTTAAATGTGCCATGCCCCTTTTGTGTTCATTTTCTTAAGTTGTCTATTGTTTTACTAGTGCTTTTGTCAGTAAGTGGGCAGTGCCTACGTGATTAGTACTGTATGTTCCAGTTGACCTGTTGGGCTATAAGGGAAAAGAAGTATCAACAAGGACCCTTGCATTTAAAGCCGTCAAAAAACTCAGAATCTCCCAGAATCCTTGGTCAGTGTTAAATACATGAACTACTGACAGGCCATGGCATCACTTTGGTGTGATTTAATAAAAAAATGGCCTGTAAACATTCTCTGGTTTGTAATCAGTACTGTCATTTCACCCTGCACGTTTTAGCATAGGTCACGTTTATGTAAATGGCTTTATCAAGCCACATTTTGCAACTCTGGAAGAAACTGGTGTTACATTCCTATCTGATGCAAAACCTTATATATGTATTAATGTAGTCAACCTGAAGAATAATTTAAATAAAAAGTGAAGAAACCTACACTTTGTTCTCTTCTGCTGTCTTTAGATGTATATAAAAACATGTAATCTGGATTACGTAATCAGATTCCAAAAATAAAGTACTTGTAATTAGAGTATAGAGTGTTTTCACAACGCGTCATCAACTGGGCATATTGGCGGCACTGGATGTAAACAATGCCACTAAACCGAACGAAAGTCACATATTTTGCTGCTGAAAATGGTCAATTATTGTCATGTTTTGGGCTGTACTAATCAGTCGGACCGGGAAAAAAATGGAACAAAAGGCGTTGTTGGCCAAACTGAACCAAGATTTCCAGGACAAGAATCTTGACAACATTTGTGTTTGTTCTTATTTCCAGTCAGGTAGGTGAAATATCAGGCTAATATCTGAATTAATACTGCTTGTAAGTAACTTGACCACCTATTAACTTGTCAAAATATTGCGCTCATTACTGCTTACTAAGTCCTTCTCTATATGATTTAGGAGCTTCCACACTTTTTCCGTGGTTTACACAGCATAAATTAGAAGAGCGAAGTATTCAGTAGTACATTACCTGTGCAATCCATGCTGTTGTTTACATCCGAGTATCACCAATACCGCCGCGCATCCGGGCAACTAACCAAGTTGTGACAAAAGTGCTCCATACACACATTTGTCATCAATTGCTGTGTCCAGCATAGAAAACTATCAGATTAAAGGGTGAGTCCATATAACTGTTAATTCATAAATTTACGCACACCAAAGCACAGCTGGACAAGCTAAGCTGCGATACCGAAGAAGACAACATGGAAATGCCAAGTCTGTTTTGGACTGACTGTTTGAATGCATTTGCCTTACTAGTTTATTGGACTGAAAACTTGCCCAGAGTTTAGCGGCTTAAAATGTTTTGAATGCAAACAGAGACGGGTTAAAGGATTAGAATAGAATTTTCTGCCTACCAGGGTCACAGATGCTTGCGCCGTTGTAGACGTTCAGCGTCAGGGTTGCCAGGTTTTCATAACAAAACCCGTACAATTTCTGCTCAAGACTAGCGTTTCGCGTTCTTCGGAGTAAAAATACATGTTTGGCGGGGTTTCCATGGTAAAATTCACATTCCAGTGAATAAATATCACGTTATTGGGATCGCTTCAACCGGCGTCAACAGTGTTAAAGTAGCCCAATACCGCGGGAAAACTGCGGACTTGGCAACACTCCTCAGCGTGATTATCTTCCAACTTCTAAATTACGTTACGTTGATGACAATTTCACGCGTTTCAGTAATTTATTTGCGTTTATTGGGTTAAATTATTTTATGTAATAATTTTGAATTAATCGCATAGGTTAACAGCCCTAATATTTATAAAAGAACGTTATGGCTCACATGAATTGTCATTAAAATCGTCATCTCTTTATTTACAACGGTTTACATGAAGTTTCACAGAAACATCTCTCTTTCTTTTCATTGGACTCAGCGTAACAGTGTGATCTCAAACTTTAGCAGTTTTTCTTTATGCACACAGACAGCCCTGAAATATCAGCCATACTACATGAACACATTATAATTGTACAAAACAAAATGTACAGAACCATCATCCATGATCCCTTGATAAATGTTTAAAAAAAAACAAAAAAAAAAACACTGAACATAAGCATTTCAGTTTACAAGTGACACTTTTTTCCCACAAAACAATGAAAAGCTAGCTTGCTCCATCTAGGCCTACAAATTACACTTTCCCAAATTGTCATTTGAGAGGAAGACCAAATGTTTACAAAGAAAGTGTCCTGTTTTAATATGCTTCAAAAAAAAAAAAACACTGTGGAGACTGTCCACTGACTCATCAGGAAATAAAGTTCAGGCCAATTTAACAAAATCAGTTATTTTCATGAACTATCAGCATTATTGGGCTGTTTTTCTAAGATAAATCTTGAAAAACATCACAGACTGAGATTTTTATGGCTTAGTCTAAAAATGGAAAAGGGTTTTATGGTCAACCACGCAGAGTAGTGAAAGTGGAAAGCTAACTTATACAAAATATTCATATTAAAGGTGCCAAATAATTTATCGTATCTTCTCCGCAGGGTTTATCTCATCTATCAGAACAGCTCATTCTGACGATGAAAACCAACTCACATGAGATTAATTTGTTTTTACAAAATGTCTTCAAGAAACAAACTTACGGTTTTTGTGATGGGAGTGGACCAGCTAATAGGACACAATCACACATTTTATCTGAGCATGCCTATGAACATGAAAACAGACTCATCGATTATTAAGCAGGTTAAACCAGTCACAGTGGTTAACAAGAAATACACCCTTATGAGTGATTCCTCCGAATACAAGCTCCGCCAAGTTTTGAAAACCCAAGATTTGTAGACCAAATAATACCAGTACAGTGTTTCAAATGTAAATATGACTACTACTAAGTAAGCCATGGCATTTTTAGCACATGCGGCAAAAATGTTCTTCCCTTTGGCAGTACAGAGAATCTCACAAAACCTGACAAGAACATGCCCAAGTGATATTTTACCACAGAATTTAGATTAATACTATTTCCACAAGAAAATTAAAGGTTAAATACTTTTAAAAATGACTATGGGGTGAGAAATGTGACCTGGATATGTTTTTGTGAGATTCTGGGATTCACCCAGTAAGGATATCCACCCCTTCCCCAACCTGTAATGACTCACATAATTTACATAATTAACATATTAAACATCATGTTGGAGAAAAAACAAAACAAAAACAAAACAACAACCTGTTCAGTTAAACATTACAACACGCAAAAAAAACAAAAAGTTTCCTGTTCAATGAAGGGCAGAAAATGTAGTAATTATCAGGATTTATAAATCAAGAAATAGAAATGACACAGTCTCTTATCTGCAATTTGTCGCCAAAAAAAATAAAAAAAATACCACAATGTAGCAAGAACCGTTTCTGATGCGTCACTCCAAATCATCAGTGACTGCTGATGAAAACTTCGTTCAACATTATCCAACAAACAGAACTCACTCATACACATTTAGGGGTCTCAGAAAAGATCCACACAAAATGATGAGTCTAAACACCTTGAACACTAATATCTTATGGTTATTTTTATATAATATACATACTTTGACAAATAGACATACTTTTGAAAGCTATGGGTACAAAGGGGAATCTCTAGCTACCCCTTTGTTTTTAAAAAAGTGCAATCCGACACCGCAGTCTTTCCAGCACAACTTCAGCTGTGTACCGTCACAACTCCAACCGTCCGTCTGTCCGGCAGAAATCTGCTCCAGTTAATGCATCATCCTAGTATTGATTGCCTGACGCAAACATTTAGGAAGGTGAGAAATATTAAAAACACAAACAAAAAAACGTGACGCAAGCAGGTCACTGAGCCCTTCCTCTTCAGAACTCATTGAGTCTCGTCTTGAAGACAATATTACGAGTTTCTGTACATGTGGATGGGCAGATCGAGAAGAGCATCATCAGTCGAGAAGGTGTTTTCGAGAGCCCACTCTTGAGCGATTGGAGCGGCGAATGTCAAACTTTGAGTCTTTGCACCTCTGGCAGATGTACGTCTCGGGGACGTTGGACTTGCGGATTTTGGCACATGAGAGGTGGATCCAAGTGTTGCACTGGTTGCATTCGATCATCGCCCGCCCGGCAAATGGCTTCATGCAGAAACATGTAACTAGGTCCCAGGAGTCATCATCTGCAAAGAGAAACAGTAAATTCTGTAAATATATATATTATTATAAATATAAATATAAATATATATATATATATACACACAATTGCAGTTTACTTTTGACAATGGCAAACTCCAAAAGGAAAGGCTCTGACATACTTCAAGCGAAGAGCAAACTGAGGTGATGTAATTTCAAACAAAATCAAGACATTTGAAACTATGGTTTGTTACAAGTTTGTTTCTGCCACAGTACGAGTTATATTTAAGTTATATTTAAGATATAATTTTCTTATACCTTAAGATATAAACTCACAACTGCAAGAAAAACGTCAATTACCATTTTTTTTATATCTTGTAATTCAGTTTATTTGGTTTCTGTCATGGAATAAAAAAAAAAAAAAAATGTGTAAAATGTGTAATGTGTAAAAGTGTATAAAAAAAAAAAAAAAAAAAAAAAAGTAATTGCGACTTTTTAAGAGTCAGAATTGTGAGATGTGAACTCCCAAATGTGGGAAAAAGTCAGAAATGTGAGATAATAAGTTGCAATTACGTGTAAAAAAATGTTTTATTCCGTGGCAGAAACCCAGAAACAGAATCGTAACAGAAACTTAAATCTGCAATTCCGAAAAGTCCAAATTGTGAGATATAAACTCACAATTGCGAGGAAAAGTCAGAATTGAGAGACAAAAAGTTGAAAACAGAAAAAAGAACTGTGAGATGTCAACTCGCAATTGCATTATAAACTCAAGATATAAACACAAAATTGTGAGAAAAGTCATCTGACATCGCAATTACTGTATTTTTTTTTTTTTTTATGGCAGAAACAAGCTTTCGTACAACAGCTTGCCAAATCAAACTTTCCAGAAAAGTTTACTCCAGTTGGTAAACAACTTCAAACTACCACTGGTTTGGAAGTCCGTTTGCACCACTGAAAAAAAAAAAAAAACAGACTCTCGCAATTGCGACTTTATATCTTGCTATTATGACAAAAATAATAATTCTGAGATGTAAACTCTCAAATGGGCAAATAAAGTCAGAAACGTGAGATCAAAAGTCTGCATTATCTCTACTATTTTAATTCCGCAGCAGAAACAATCTTCCACACATTTAAAACTACACTTCGCTGTGAATATATTTGGGCCTGAAATGTCCTGCTTACCTGAATCCACCATGATGTCCTCATCATCCCCCGATCCATCCTCGTCTCTAAACACCACCTGTTTCCCCTGGCGGACCACAGTCCTTTTACCAGAAAAACCTTCTACTTTCAAGACAACTGCTTCGTCTTGAGATTCTAAGGGCTTCTCGAAATCCTCCGACTTTGGACTTGAACTTTTAGAACCGTTCCAGCAAGGACGGCCAACATCAGGCTCCTCTTTGCACATTGCTGGGCCTGGTGAACTCGGGGCAGGTTTTGAAGACGTGCCAATGTGCATAGGCTGGTCTCCACCCACATCATCGGCTGGTACGGGGATGCTGAGGTAATCTTCCGGTTCTTCTTTAATGGTACATCCATAATTGGAGATCTCACCTTCGGCACTGGGAGGAGTAAATGGGGCGAAAGATCTCAATTCCTCATTCTTATCCTTCCTCAGCTTCTTCTTCTTCTTTTTCACCTTGTCTGCCTTCGTTCGACCCTCCAGGAGAAGGCCTGCTGATTTCGGACGCTTCTGAGGCTCGGAATCCTCGCTCGTGGGTCTTTTGAATCCAGCGAAGCTCTTGCGGTTTTTGGGCGGGGGCTCGTCTGGAGACAAGAGGCCGCAGCCTAGCCGTTGGTTGTCCCATCCGTCGCTGTCTGCGGTGCTGCCGGTGCTGTTGGGAGGACTAGAGCTGTTTCTCAAGTGGGCTTCCTGTGGACAGTGATCGAAAACACTATTTTAACCACTGAATTTCTTAAATTAAGACACTGGTCTGAAGACTGGAGATGAACAAACAGTGACCAAATAACTTCACTGCATGTTTCAAGAAGACTTATGGTGAAATTAATAAACAGAAATCAGCCACACCCACGAATCCTGCTGGTTATGGTGCAATATTCATAATGACAAGAAATGCAGACCACACTGGTGCAAGATGAAAATGCCTGCTTACATTAAATAAACATCCCTAAAATGGAACATTTTCCATTTTGCAATATGATAAAAGGCTCACACACCTGAATCATTCATAGTTCAGTATGAACTTGAAAATGTCTAAATCCCACACACTACTCAAGCATGCATCATTCCAAAATCTTATTATAAACATTTCACTCAGGAATTTGCTAATAAAATATTGTAATGATGCAATTTCAGCATTGTAAGGGATTTAGACATTTGAGTCTGATAAAGGCTAAAATGTAAGAACATGTAATCATGAAAATTCTCAGCAATTGTTTATCAGATCAATCAGTTCGGTGATAAGTAGCACTGAGCACCAAACAATTAACTGAATTATCAAGTAAAAAGCATGATTACCAATACATAAAGAACATGAACACCAGCACAAAGTGACTGGTAAAAAAGTGACTATAACAAACCAGGGCAAAAGAAGGAAAGTGCCAAGCAAAAAGCTCTTGTAGTCACTCCTAAAATTAAAATCTACAAATCTACAAATTACTGGTCCTCAGAAATGCAAGCATCTGTGCAACGAAAACGCACTCTGTAAAAACAAAGTACACAAATGTCAAGTTTACGAACTTCCGCTGTAAGTTCAGAGAACTTAAAACCTCCCCCTCATTTTGCTGTCAAACCATAATCAGCTTTCTTGGTCATGACTAATGAGCTCAGAAACACATGGATCCCACATCAATGGTGGATTATTTTAGTGCATTTCTCACGGGTCCATCTCTGTCTACCCTTACTTTTGTTTATACCCTCATTTACTGTTGTTATTAAAGCAATCATTATTTGTGTGCTACGAAGGGCTATGTCTCCTCTGTGCTGAGTAGCCTGCGGAAACAAAGCAAGTAGTGAGCAAATAAATAATAATGTAGGACTGAATTAAAGGAACTAGATAATCAAATGATCATTCCAAAAACAGACTCTATATAAGCTGAAAGGATGTGAAAACACATTATGAAAGCACTAGCTGTTTCAAAACATAGTGAGCTGCCTACCTAGACATCATTGTAGACAACAGGCATTCAATCAAAATGGCAGAACAAAAGCCTAAAGTTGGATATTTCTACTATATACCGCCAACTTCCAACTATAAGGTTTTTGATTCCCAATGCTCAGATGATGACGTGGAAACCAAATAGACAACTGTATCATTTTGTCTGTGTTTGACTGTCAAAAGAGACAAAACAAAATGGGGTTTTATTCCTAATCACTGAATTGAATCAACATTGAACTGACTTAAATACAGTTGAAGTCAAAAGTTTTCAGAATCTGCAAAATGTTAATCATTTTATCAAAATAAGAGAGATTATACAAAATGCATTTTGTTTTATTTAGTACTGAGCTGAATAAGATATTTCACATAAAAGACATTACATATAGTCCATAAAAGAAAATAATAGTTGAATTTATAAAAAGTTTCCATATGCTTGATTCCTAATACTGCGATGTTACCTGAATGATCCACAGCTGTTTTTGTGTGTGTGTGTGTGTAGTGATGGTTGTTCCTGAGTTTTTTTATTTTTCCAAAACAGTTAAATTGCCTGCTATTCATCATAAAAATCCTTCCGGTCCCACACATTCTTTGGTTTTTCAGCATTTTTGTGTATTTGAGCCCTTTCCAACAATGACTGTATGATTTTGAGATCGATCTTTTCACACTGAGAACAACTGGGGGTACTCATATGCAACAACTACAGAAGGTTCAAAAGCTCACAGTTGCTTCAGAAGGAAACACAATGCATTAAGAGCCGGGGGGGTGAAAACCTTTGAAGATGTGTACATTTTCTTATTTTGCCTATATTTTTTCAATTAGTACTTCCCTTCAGAAGCTATAGAAGATACTTTACATGTTTCCCAAAAGACAAAATAAGCCAAATTTACCCTGATTTTCAAATTCAAAAGTTTTCACACCCAGCTCATAATGCATTGTGTTTCCCTCTGGAGCATCAGTGAGCATTTGAACCTTCTGTAATAACTGCATATGAGTCCCTCAGTTGTTCTCAGTGTGAAAAGTTGGAGACTCATTATGGAAAAGACTCATGAACAACTATCACTACACAAAAAACACAGCTGTGGATCATTCAGGTAACAACACAGTATTAATAATCAAGCATATGTAAACTTTTGAACGGGGTCATTTTTATAAATTCAACTATTATTTTTCTTGTGGACTATAGGTAAACGTATTTTATGTGAAATATCTTATTCAGGTCAGTACTAGATAAAAAAAAATAACATGTTTTGTATGCTCTGTCCTATTTTGGTAAAATAATTAACATTTGGCCGATTTTGCAAGGTGTATGTAAACTTTTGACTTCAACTGTAGTTCATCAAAATTGATGATCTTTACACAATTATTGAACTTTTAGAGCTGCTTTATGGCAAAATTTAAATTTGTCTCATATTTAATGACATTTGCATCATTGTTATTTTCCAGTAAATCTGCTTTGACATAATTTGTATTGTACACAGAGCTATATAAATAAAGTTGAGCTGACTTGAGTTTTAACACCTATCCTCATCCCAATAAACTGGTTTTATGATTATAAAACATAGGAAATTTGACCCTCCTTTAGTGGTGTATCATCACTGATCTACACTGACTGTCTGACATAAAAAACTGATTGTTTTACCCAATACTTACATATACATCCAATCCAAATTGTGTTATTATCTAACCAACATGCTAGTGTCAATTGACAGTTGAGTTTCCCATGCACTTTATGTAAGCAGTTAGGATGTTAGCACCCTATGTAGGCAGCTCACTGGGTTTTGGAACACTTGTGGCTATTATCGGCCCTCATGCAATTCCCTGCAACAGAGTTTCCTCGATTTAGCCTCCATCCCTTTGAAGGATCCATTAAAGGGAAGACCTGAAACTGAAGTGTTTGTGGATGCACACACACTGCTGTTGTGAAGAATGGCACTTAGAGACAGGGTCTGAGATGAGAATGGAGGAGACTGGAGTGGCCCTCTTACCCTGGGAGGGAGGGCTGAGGTTTTTTTGGAGGGGGGATGTCTCTCAGCGGCCGTGACATAAGAGCCACCACCATTTCTGCGGATCAAACAAGAGCGTCAGCAGCAAAGCAGCTCATAAGAGGCGTGCCACCAAAAAAACGAAAAACAAAATTCCCATGAACACCCAGTGCTACACCACTGCCAAGGATAGGAACTTCTGGAGGTCAAAGTGTCAGTGCGATCTTGAGGAAAGCAGGGCCTGCTTCACCCTGCAACACTGACAGCACTTTATATCAAACGTAAAAGCACAGTGAGTAGCATTTTACCGCAATCTCCTCTCAGTTACATCACAATATAATACTCACCTCCTGTGGATAAGGAATATAACCAGCATATGCGAGCACAAAAGTGCAGAACTTGTTGAAATCTTCCACCGTCCGTTTCCGCTTAAACGTCGAACTGTAGGCCTGCAATAAAAACAGAGTCAAAACATCTTAAAGTGACTATTTTTATCTTTTAAAGGAGTAGTGCAATGAGTTTAAAAGGTTAAAGCACCATTTAATTATTTTGAAAAGGATTAAAGCCACTTTTAACATTTAGATTATGACCAAACTGCAACGCTATAGGTTGTTAAGCCAGTCAAAAATGAAGCAATGCATGTCCCATAAAATAGTAATGAACTCTGTGCATTTTTTTTTTATTTTAAACCATTTTAAGCCAAGGGTAAATTATATATATATATATATAAAAAAAAAAAAAAAGAAAGAAAAAACAACTCAGGATTACATTAACGTACAATTTCAAGACCACTTATGTCACAATGGATTAAAAAAAAAAAAAAAACGTAATGACTGCTTTCAAACATGTAGTCCCAGCCCAATCACCATTGGTTGAGTCACTGTTGCTGTTCAGGGTTGAACACGATGCTTAAACTGTTTTGAAAGCGTTACAGAGTCTAAGTGTTTACTGGAGAATCAACATAGAACAATTTACATACAAGGTTGTTAATCAATGGTATATGTTTGTGTTAAAGTCATCAGGCTGCATTATTTTAACATATTTAATAGCTATTACCTGGTGAAAAACTACATTACCCATGATTCTGCCAAAAAAAATCTCCCCCAATCAGAGAATGGAAACAAACAAACATGCAAAAAAATATTTAATATTAAATAAATAATATTAAAAATATTAAATATTCCACACACAAAATCGTCATTTGAAGATATATAAAGGATGTGTATACACACTTCAGTACTTAAAAATGTAGTCTCTGCTTTACTTTTCCAATCTGATGTTGTAGGAGTAAAGCAATGTGCGCGCATGCGCAGACGAGAACTGGCTCTGTCAACTGTGCAAATATTCGACATATTGACAACTACGAGTAAAACGACACATCACCGTCATTCAATTACATGATCGACACCCATGTAAATTCGCCTGATGTACTACTACTCCGTTTGCATCGACAAAACTCCATGTTCGATGTAAAAACGTATTTAATAATGTGACCGAATGTTAAAAGGCTTGTTTTAGCAACACGGTACACACTGACTAACCACTAACAGCCCAAAAGAGAACAAAAACGATCTTATCAAAATAAATAGCTTATGAAAGTTGTGAAAACGATGAGGAAAAGCCGAAAAACGACTCGGATCTTCTTTGATTCAATCAAGCTAAACCACATCTAATGAACTAATTTGAGTTAGCCAGCCATTGCTAACGGGATCGCATAAAAACAATGACAGTATCTCTTCTTTTGACGATTTATTTATTTAAAGAGGTCAAACTAGAAAATAAATAAGTAAAAACATTAAATAAGATATGTTGTTATATATTTTCGATAATGACCACACATTAGCGTTCAGTGTTAAACGAGGAAAGCCTAACGTTAGTTTCAGCTAACGTCAACGTTATACATGCATTGAGGATTCATCGGAAAATATGGTCATGCCGAAATAACGTTACTGAAAAGACATAGCATAATCTATAAGAACATTAAATCCGTCATAGCTGGGAATTAAATGAATGCAATGTCAAATAAAAATCGTTTTACCTGTGTGTCAAATGGACAAGTCGTCGAGCTGTTGTCCATTTCTATAATGTAAAAAAAACTGTTTTAGTTTACGATCACATTTTATACCACATGCGACTCATATAATGACACATATAATATCAAAACAACATTGGAATGACACAAACTACAATTAAATCGTGTTAGAGCTTCCTGTTTTGATACATATTGTACATTAACTAGTTATGATAACATCTGACTGGATCAAACAATTATTTAAAAACCTTTGAAAAGCTATTCATTTCGATCAATCAGTAAACACAAGAATCTTGTCAGACAAATTCAAGTTTTAAAAATGAATTTATGAGATTATATAATACACAGAGTCACGTCACGTATCTCCACACCTAAACAAACTGCAAAAACACATATAACTTTTCTGACTGTTTTATATATTCATCTCCCCATCCGTGATTTGACTCAAATAAAAGGTTTATTATCTTTCCGGATTATTTTAGTAAACAAACTATGTTTTTTAATCTTTTTGATGGGCAGTCTTCGAGCTCAGATAGCCTGTTAGCACTACAGACCTGATCTGTTATGTTTAACACTATTTCATTCAAAACACATCAATTATGACCGATATCCACGACTACACAACTAAATCCTTAGCTAGCTCGAACTGTAATATCTTTAAACAAAACTTAATCCACTTTTTTCCTCCCCTGCAGGAACTTGCTAATTGGCTAGCCGTCATGCTAACATTGTTGTGACTGATGTTTGTGTTCATGGTGTTTTATTCACGTTTACCTGCTGCTGAAACGCAGATAGTGGACCACGCGACGGCAAAGAGGCAGATAAGTATCCTGGATCGAAAAACAGGCGATGACAGTGGCAGGAATGATGGAAAACAGTGATGATATATGTCCGAATGTGATGAAGATGTGATGGGTGAAACCCAGACAGACAGATCTGCTCATTTACCAAAATAAAAGTCCCCAAACGCATTCATATGGATCACGCATCTGTTCAAGTAGCAAGTACGGCCAGTTCACATGTCAGAAATATAATATACACCTGTAACGGTATATTAGGTATAATTTACACTTCAAATAGCATTATAAAAAAATCAAAGAAGTGGCATTCATTAATAAATAAACAAACACACTAATACACATTTCAAATAAAGCAAAAACGAGTTAGTTACTGTAAAGTATCTTTGACTATGAATATTTTTTATTATTACATTTTGTTTACTGATTGATTTAGTATTACTACGGAATAACACTGTTTTCACATGAGTTTTCTAAATATCTGTCAGATTGTTTAGCTATTTTTAAAGAGGAAAAATATTGCTATAAATATTGTTAAGCACAATAACTTGGCATAATATTGCCGTCTAAAACACACTTTGCAGTCTACCAATTTTAGACTTATATTTTCTTATATTTAGATTATTATTTATTGATCAAAATTTTTATTCATATCAAGATAGCAGCTCAATGTCAGATATGGCACAAACAAAATCTAAGTTTACACTATAAATCCATAAACAAGAACTAAAATCAAGATGTATGTTTTTACTTTCCCATCTTTTTTCCTCTGAAAACAGAAAGTCTTATTTTAACAAGGACAGGATTTTCAGGATTTCAAAATTCATGCCAAAACCGTTAAGATATGCTATATTTAGCACGAACGAGTACACCCGTAAACATATACTTCACAAAAAAAGAGAAATATGCCACTAATATCTGCAAAATGATTATTCTAATTTAATTTGTTTAAATTAAGGTCTACAGAAAACTTTATTAAATTCAACAAGCATGTAATATTGTAGTACTTAATATGTATACTGAGTATACTGCTCTGACCTTTCTTGGCACAAGTTCATGACAAATTGTCACGTCTATCCTGTTTAATTCCTTAAGTGCCCTGATCTTAAGGCTCGGTAAAACACTTGCTCACAGAAGGCTTTTTACTTTGAGAGAATGTATATAGTCATTGTCATGTTGAATTAAATGCAAGGAATGAGGAGAGGGTTGCAATAGATAGAAAACATTTTTAATGGGTTGATTTGTACAGTTCTTTCTATGAGAATTCTATTCTCTTTAAAGTGTGAGACATTTGTCCTAATGTACACACATTATGTGCTGTGCAGAACTGTCAGCGGTGAACACAGCTGCTGATGCAGGAATACTCACGTGTCTCATTCTGCCAACCAGGGAAGGTCTGCAGAAAGATCAAATTACAGGAAGCTCCCTCCCACCACCAAACACA
>JAHKKF010523794.1:18631-67346 GCA_019740295.1 Labeo calbasu | reverse complement strand
TTTTAATCAAATAAATGCAGCCTTGATGAGCATAAGAGACTTCTTTAAAGACTATCACAAGTCTTACTGACCCCAAACTTTTGAACGGTAGTGTATATATATATATAAAAAGCACATCTCAGCATTGCAGGTGTCTTACCCATCCAAGATAGACTCCCTGCAGCAGTACAGATTATCAAACTTCTGCTTGGTGACAGAATCATTGACATTCATAGCAGGGACGCAAAGCTTTCCAGCTTTGGAGAGTTGGTACAGCCTAACAGAATGAATATAATGAGACACATTTAATTCAAACATAAATAGGGCTGTCAATTTATTTAAAATATACAATTGTAATTAATCTCATTGTTTTAATCGTTTACAGATTAATATTAAAATACACATAACGTAAAAGATATGTTGTTGTGTTAGGTTATTTGTGTGGATGACAAAATATATGCTTACAGTTTATGTCAAAAGTTTACATACACCTTGCAGAATCTGCAAAATGGTAATTATTTTACAAGAGGGATCTTACAAAATGCATGTTATGTTTTATTTAGTACAGACCTGAATACAATATTTCACATAAAAGATGTTTACATATAGTCCACAAAAGAAAATAACAGTTGAATTCATAAAAAATAATCCCGTTCAAAGTTAACATACACTTGATTCTTAATACTGTGTTGTTACCTTTTTTTTTTAGTGAAAGTTGTTAATGAGTCCCATGTTTGTCCTGAACAGTTAAACTGCCAGAAAAATACTTCAGGTCCCACAAATTCTTTGATTTTCTTTGATGACAACTGAAGGACTCGTATGCAACTATTACAGAAGGCTCAAATGCTTGCTGATGCTTCAAAAGGAAACGTGATGCATTAAGAGCCGGGGGGTGAACACCTTTGAAATTTGGCGATCAGGGTAAATTTTACTTATTTGTCTTCTGGGAAACATGTAAGTATCTTCTGTAGCTTCTGAAGGGCAGTACTACATAAAAAGAAATATGATATTTAGGCAAAATAAGAAAAATGTACACATCTTCATTCTGTTCAAAAGTTTTCACCCCTCAGCTCTTAATGCATCGGTTTTCCTTCTAGAGCATCAGTGAGCCATTGAACCTTCTGTAATAGTTGCATATGAGTCCCTCAGTTGTCCTTAGTGTGCAAACATGGATCTTAAAATAATACAGTCATTACTGGAAAGGGTTCAAATACACAAAAATGCTGAAAAACCAAATAATTTGTGGAATCTGAAGGATTTTTCTGAAGAACAGCAGGCAGTTTAACTGTTCAGGACAAACAAGGGACCCATGAACAACTGTCACTAAAAAAACACAGCTGTGGATCATTCAGGTAACAACACAGTATTAGGAATTAAGCATATGTAAACTGTTAAACAACTGTTAATTTTTAGAAATTCAACTATTGTTTTCAACTATTATTTTCTTTACTACATGTAAACGTCTTTTATTTGAAACATCTTATTCAAGTCAGTAATAAAAAATAACATGCATTTTGTATAATCCTTATTTTGGTAAAATAATTAACATTTTGCAAATTCTGCAAAGGGAATGTAAACTTTTGACCTCAACTGTATATACTAAACTAATATTAAATAAAAATATAAAATGAATAAAATAAATTAACATTTACGCATTTGGCAGATGCTTTTATCTAAAGCAACCTGTAAACACTGTATTCAAGATATACATTTTAAAAATTTCATTTCATTTCAAATTAAATTAAATTAAATTAAAAATGTACCTGTGTACACCTGTAACACTCTCCTCAACAATCCCACGTACTTTCTTGAAGACACTGGGATATTTTTTATACACCCAGTGGGTCAGATCGCCACCATCATCTAGGATCTGTGAGAAAATGTATGATGATTACTAGTCTGCAGACATACAAAGATACTAATAATTGTTTTGAAGATTAAATAAATACTGATTTGACAGCGGCGAATGAGGTTTAACAGGAGCGGTGTGCGGAATAGTGTAAATAGTGGAAGCTATGTTTTCACAAAGTGTAAATAGCAACAGTTAGCATCTTGCTTACACTACGTACAAAACAGCAACAGATGTTGTTTACATAAAGTGTAAATAGACGTCATATGCCGTAATACAGACGTAGTTTGTACAATGGGCAAATGTTGGGTAAATTGCTGAAAATAATATTTGCCAACAAGGTTGGTTATTAGCACTGAACAGACACTGCTTACTGATGCAGTTCGTTTAGTATCACTACATATTAAGTGCAGAACATTATACCATGTTCGCTTGCCAGCCTTCCACGTTGACGCAGCGATCAATGCACCACCAGAAGTCATCTTCTGATTCACCTTTCCAGGCAAAAACTGAAACACCTTTAAAGGGCACAAAATAAATAGAAAGTGAGCCCAGAATATCAGGGCAAATCAGACCATGTTGGAATTGGTAGTTCAGACAACAGTGTAAGTTTAGAGGGCTGTTTACCGCTCTCTGCCAAAGCTGCGGCCACTTCATTCTGAGTGGAGTAAATGTTACAGGCAGTCCAGCGACACTGCGCACCCAGTGCCACAAGTGTCTCGATCAAGACCTGAAAGAAACCAGCACAGCAAATCAAACAGCTGGCAAGGCAAACAAAAGAGTAACAAGTTGTGTATTTACATTTATTGGTATTAAGATATGTACACACATGAGCAAATATACATTGTGGGCACTGTGGTTCTGATTAGTTATACGAAAATAAAAAAATCTGTTAATAAGGTAAATAAGGTAAAAAAGTAAATATTTGATATTTGAAGCTGGGTCTTCTAATAGCAACAATACTGGTACAGTGTTATTTTAGTATTATTTATAGAATTTTAGTGTTTAGTAAGATTTCAAACCCGCTTTTTTTATATTTTCATTTTTCATTTTTAGTGTTTGTTTTAGTAATGTTAAGCTCTTTTGTCTTTTAATAGCAACAAAGTTGGTACAGTGTTATTTTAGTATTATTTGTATAATTTTATAGTGTTTATTAATATTTCAAACTCACTTTTTCAGTATTTTCAGTTGTAATTTTTATTTTTAGTGTCTGTGTTAGTAACTTCATGCTCTTTTGTCTTTTAATAGCAAAAAAGCTGGTACAGTGTTATTTTAGTATTATTTTAATTTTTACGTTTAGTGTTTGTTTTATTAATTTTGTTGTGTTTATTTGTAGTGTTATTTTAGTATTTTTTTAATATAATTTTAGTTTATTAATATTACTCATTTTTTAATATATTTGTTTCATTTTTTTTAGTATTTTAGTAAGTTTATGTTCTTTTGTATAATGTCATTTTAGTATTATTGCTATACTTTTATAGTGTTTATTCATATTTCAAACTCACCTTTTCACATTTTAATTTTTATTTTTAGTATTTGTTTTAGTCATTTTGTTAAACTCTTTTGTCTTTTAATGGCAACAAAGCCGGTACAGTGTTATTTTAGTATTATTTATATAATTTTATAGTGTTTATTAATTTTTTTAACTCACTTTTTTCATATTTTCATTTAAATTTTTATGTTTAGTGTTTGTTTTATTAATTTTGTTAAGCTTATTTGTATTTGTTTTTAGAATTTCTATTTAACTTTAAATTATTTTTAATTCAGTTTTATAGTAATTTTAGTACTTCAACATATTTTATTTAATCTGTCAAGTCAACATTTTCATTAAAAAAAATGTAAGTTTAAGTTTTAATCTAATATTTATCTGTATTTTTATTTCAGCTTTTTTTTTTTTTTTAAATAAAAGCATTTTTTTTATATAGTTTTAGTGAATAGTGACAACACTAAACTTCTAACAATACATACCTACAGAGTGTAGGGTATCCAATCAATGGACAATATAATATACAATTTATTAAAGCAGCGAAGATGTACAATAAATTTAAAGCTACAGTCCGTACATTTTTTTTTTGTGTTTAAGATTTACAAAATTTATATAGTAAGCGAGCACATCATGAGTTTTTGGCTTATCCTAAATCACTACAGTACACCTATAGTAAGTTTTTATATTTGGACTATTTCAGACTGGTTCTTGTAGGAACTGCTGCGGAGTAGCCCAGTACATGCGTGATTCGTCACAGACATAAACAGAGAGAGTAGCTCCGGCTACAGTGTTCTTCCGCAAGACGCATTCTATTTATTAACCACTACAGCGCCAAAAGTTATGGACTGCAGTTTTAAATAAACATTGATTTTAAACAATATTTACTCAAAATTCACTTATTGCCCTGGTCGATGTACTGGTCTGGTCAGTTGGTAATTTCAGTAAACTAAAATGTCTCGCAAATCAGGCCCTAAAAGTGCTGCGCGTACAGCTAACTTTATTATTCATCCAAACAAACCATAGAAATGTGTAAATATTTTGCGTTAGAGTCAAAGACTCGTTGTAGAAGAAGTGTGTGTTTGAATAAGTGCAGCCCTGAGGAGAACTTACTGCAGTCTGTGCAGTGATGTGGGTGCAGCCAACCACTTTAGCCCCAGCGAGGGGTTTCTCCCCCTGAGCTCGCTTCCGCAGGGAAATGAGTGCAGACATATCTGTGAACGTGATAGAGACAACAGATGGGACAAATTTATTATGGAAAGCACGGTCTAGAGTCTGAAATTCCAGCAGAGAAATAGTTTAGCCACAAATTTAACTTCTGTAGCATTTGCTCACACTCATGTTTGATTTTCTTTCTTCTGTGGAACACAAAAGGAGAAATTCTATAGACTACAGCTGAAGTGGACTGACGTTTTCAAGCAAAAACGACACAAAAGCACCATTAAAATGGCAGATATGAATCATGCACAATATTCCAAGTAGCTTTGTTCTTATACGCCGATTATTTCTGGATCGTTGACTCAGTGAGTTGAACTTGAGACATTTCTGTCTTTTTTAAAACAAAGCTGTTTGTATGGCTTCAGGAGACTTAGCACATTTGCCATTCGTTTTAGAAACATTCAAAAGCTCTTTGAAATTTCTAGTTTTGAGTTCTGCAGAAGAAGAAAAGTCATATGGATTTGAAATAACTAAACGATGATATGTTTTTCCTTTTTGAGTGAACTATTCATTTAAATATGTATGTATTGTGTGGCTGGCATTGAGATCTTGACCCAGTTAAACCATTCAATTAAATGGAGACCAATGGCTGTTCCTGACAGCAGCAGCTGTTACCAAACCTTGTTCACTTGACAGCACTTACACACACCTACCTTTGTGTTCAACAGGTACAACAGATGTCCAGAGTCAACATTACTTTACTAAACCAATAACATTAATTATCAAAATTTGACAAAACATAACAAAGGTGTTGAGAATCAATGTTGTATTTGTTATGTAAGCAAATCCACCTTGACCTATCACACAGCAACATGAACATTCCCACAAAAGCACAGGTAACCAGTTAGAGGGTACCAAGCATAAATGTCAGTCTCCTAACCTTGCTCAGCGATCTCAATCTCCCGCCGTCCGAACTCGGCCTGCTTGATGTTTTTGACGCAGAAGTCGCTGCTGCCCTTTGAGTTGACCTGGCTTTTCTCACGAGGGGACGTCTCATCATCTGAACTGTCGGTGTATGAGGCCGCTACAAGAGCACAGAAGCACATTTTAGCAGAGTTAAACACCATGCATGCATTTATTCATATTTGCAATAGAAAGGAAAAACGTCTCCTGTTCTTCTTAAATTATTTAGCAATTCTGTTTCAGCAGTCAGCTATTTTTGGGGGGAGAGAGTTGGTCTGCAGTCACAAACATGCAGGAATGTTTATCCCTCACTTTTGTTGGTATTACGAATGATTTAGGAATGGGAATTTGTCTGATCCAGTGCCAGTGCTACCAAAAAGTCTGTAGTTCTCACTTTAAGCTGACCTAGGATTATATTACACAACACATAAACCAGCTTGAACAAGAAATAAGCAGTTTTGGGCCACAATGATGTTCTTGTTGATGGATAGTTTCTGCAGTGAACCTAAAGGAACTGTTTATCCAAAAATTAAAATTTGTTTGAACTGTATTCACCCTTAGGCCATCCAAGATGTAGATGAGTTTGTTTTTTCATTGATTTGGAGAAATTTAGCATGACTTGCTCACCAATGGATCCTCTTCAGTGAATGGGTGCTGTGAGAATAAGAATCCAAACAGCTGATAAAAACATGACTCCAGTCCATCATTGTATGTCTTGTGAAGTGAAAAGCTGCTTATTTTACCTTTAAAACACAACTGCTGGGCAAAAGTCAATCAAAATCTTCTGACATTTTTGTTTAGAGCTGTTTTGGACTGTTTTTGCTTATAAACACTGCTTGATCTGTGCATATTTCTCTCCTGATTCAGACAAGTCGAGTTTTTCATTCATATTTTAGCCATCTTTTTTTAGCTTTTAAACATTTTAATAATGGATTTGTTTTTTACAAACATGTACTGTTTCTCACAAGGCATTAATTTATGGACTGGAGTAGTGTAGAGTACTTGTGAATCAGTGTGTTTGGACCTTTTCACTGCAGAGGATCCATTGTTGAGACAATATTGTACTGTTAAATTTCTTCTATTCTGTTAGAATGAAGAAACAAACTCATCCACACTTTGGATGGCCTGAGGGTGAGTACATTTTCATTTTTGAGTGAACTATTTCTTTAAAATAAAACCATTTACCTATTAAGTAGGTGTTAGACCTAAAACTGTATACAGCTGAGGTCAAAAGTTAATACTGCAAAATGTTAATTATTTTACCAAAATAAGAGGGATCATGCTAAATGCATGTTATTTTTTATTTAGTACTGACCTGAATAAGACATTTCACATTTACACATAGCATATGTAGAGAAAATAATAGTTGAATTTATAAAAATGACCCCGTTCAAAAGTTTACATACGCTTGATTCTTAATACTGTGTTGTTACCCGAATGATCCACCGTTGTGTTTTTTTTTTCTTTAGTGATAGTTGTTCATGAGTCACTTCTTTGTCCTGAACAGTTACTGAACTGCCTGCTGTTCTTCAGAAAAATCCTTCAGGTCCAACAAAAAAAAATTTCAGCATTTTTGTGTATTTGAACCCTTTCCAACAATGACTATATGACCTTGAGATCGATCTTTTCACACTAAGGACAACTGAGGGACTCATGCAACTATTACAGAAGGTTCAAACGCTCACTGATGCGCCAAAAGAAAAAATTATGCATGAAGAAAAAATTATGCATGAAAACTTTTTGAATTTGAAGATCAGGGTTAATGTAACTTATTTTGTCTTCTGTGAAACATTACAACGTAAAAGTATCTTCTGTAGCTTCTGAAGGGCAGTACTAAATAAAACATTTTGATATTTAGTCAAAATAACTCAAAATGTACACATCTTCATTCTGTTCAAAAGTTTACACCCTGGCTCTTAATGCATTGTGTTTGCTTCTGAAGCATCAGAGAGCATTTGAACCTTCTGTAATAGTTGCATAAGAGTCCCTCAGCTGTCCTTAGTGTGAAAAGATGGATCTCAAAATCATACAATCACTGTTAGAAAGGGTTCAAATACACAAAAAACTGAAAAAACAAAGAATTTGTGGGACTTGAAGGATTTTTCTGAAGAACAGCAAGCAGTTTAACTGTTCAGGACAAACTATTATTTTCTCTTTTGGACTATATGTAAACATCTTTTATGTGAACTATCTTATACGGGTCAGTACTAAATAAAAATAACATGCATTTTGTGTGATCTCTCTTATTTTGGTCAAATAATGAACATTTTGCAGATTCTGCAAGGTGTATTTAAACTTTGGACCTCAACTGTAAATTTGCATGCCTTTAATGCTTCGCACCACATGACGTTTGTGTTTTTGTTCTTCCGAACTACTGAACTGTATTGACATACATATGTCTATGCTTGGCTTGCAGTGAGGGTGGATGAGGGTCTGACCTGAGCTGTAGCTGTCCGTGGAGGACTGAGAGATGGAGCGGGACAAGGAGCGACGGCCGGTCTTTGTAGGGAACTTGCTGAACTCCTGTTTTTCCTCCTGGTTGGCAAACTGAATCTGCTACAGTTAGATGAAGGCATGGAAAAAGAGAGGATGGGGGAGAGACAGAAACATGAACATGTGAGCAGTACATTTGCATGTAGTTAAAGGAATAGTTCACCCAAAAATGAATTCTATAATAATTTTCTAGACGTTCAATAGAGGGGAAAAAATATGATGAGTCTTATGGGTTTGGATTGAAATGATGACAGAATTTTCATTTTTGGGTGAGCCAAGTAATTACTCCAAGACATACACTGGAAATATATATCATTCTGCATCTGAATTTACCTTAAAAATGGCAAACAGCACTAATATCTCCTTATATTTTATATCTGTGACCCTGGACCACAAAACCAGTCTTAAGTAGCACAGGTACATTTGTAGCAATAGCCAAAAATACACTGTATGGGTCAAAATTATCGATTTTTCTTTTATGTCAAAAATCATTAGGATATTAAGTAAAGATCATGTTTCATAAAAATATTTTGTATCGTAAATATATCAAAACTTAATTTTAACGTATTGCTAAAAACTTCAAAGACGATTTTCTCAAAATTAAGATTTTTTTTGCACCCTCAAGTTTCCAGATTTTCAAATAGCTGTATCTCTGCCAAATATTGTCCTATCCTAACAAACATTAAATACATCAATGGAAAGCTTATTTATTCACCTTTCAGGTGATCGAGTGTCCAAGGTTCAGGGTCACATTTCAGAACTTCAGGCTTGATTTCAAGTAGTTCAAATTTAATCAAACACACTACGAATATGTAACTTTAAAACATAACTATTGAACATTAAATACACTAAAATACTCCAAGGAACAGCACAGCTTCAAACATGCAGACTCTTAATATAGCCTAAAAGAATACTATAAATAGCATCCGCTCGCTGCTGTATTGAAATATTTTACAATTACATAACAGATGTGGGGAACGGATCTCATCAGGGGATTTCAGTTCCATTTCAGTCATTTTAATAATGCATCACTTTAAATATTCATAGGATATGCGCTTGCAGGCCAATGAAGGCTGTGTACTGCAGTTTTCTGTGTGTGTGCTGTGTGTGATCTTGTTTTGTGGAGAAAGCAGAACCTGACTGTTAAATTACAGCTTGAGTATAGCTTGAGCACGAAGATCACAAGCAAAAGTCACTATGGAAGTGACTCTGATAGTAGTGTTATTTTCTCCAGTAAACTCAAATTAGCACTGAAACAGTGCTGTTTTGAGTAAAGTTTATGTTGAGCAATCAGTCAGTGTTCTGTGTGTTAATGCACCTTCCCACAACGTCATGTCTAATGATCTAAAACAAGTTAAAGAAAGCGTTTGATATAACCAAGCAAATATTTAGTGACTGCAGTGAAAGAAAAAGAAAAGAATTGACATTTACAAATGAAGTTACTAGTAACCACCCTTTTAGACACCCACACATCACTGAACCACATGCACAGGATTTCATCCCAGTAAGGGACACAGTTATGGTCCATTTAAAAAAACTGACTTAGTAGACAGAATGTGATGCAGATATTTAATGCGGATGTGCCTTGATGTGTGATATATTAGGTCGAGAGACATTCTCAGTCAGTTAAAAAAAGATATTAGAAAAACATGGCCTAATTTATTTACATTTTAATTTCAAGAGGTCATTAAAGTGATTAAGCAAAGTAATATAAGCTGAAAGTTAAATCTCACAGTGCGCACAGGCTGACAGAAACATTAAAGGAGAAGTCCTTCCAGAACAAAAATTTACAGATAATGTACTCACCCCCTTGTCATCCAAGATGTTCATGTCTTTCTTGCTTCACTTGTAAAGAAATTATGTTTTTTGAGGAACCAATTTCAGCATTTTCTCCATATAGTGGACTTCTATGGTCCCCCGAGTTTGAACTTTCAAAATGCAGTTTAAATGAGGCTTCAAACGATCCCAAATGCGGTTGTAAACGATCCCAGCCAAGGAAGAAGGGTCTTATCTAGCAAAATGATGTTATTGTCATAAAAATAATACAATTTAAATACTTTTTTAATGTCATACTCCCATCTTGTCTTACTTTGCCTGAACTCTGTTTTTTTTCCGGTTCATGACAGTTAGGGTATGTCGAAAAACTCCCATCTCATGTTCTCCCTCAACTTCAAAATCGCCCTATTTTACCTTTTTTGTTATTGGTGTTTGATCTTCTTTGCATGTTAATGTTGCATAGACTGGGTCAGTACTTCTGCAGCAATGCAGGATGATTTTAAAATGATTTTTTGAAGTTGAGGGAGAAAATACGATTGGAGTTTTTCGACAACTGTCTTGAACCACAATACACAGAGTCTAGGCAAAGTAAGACAAGATTTGGGATCGTTTGAAGCTGCATTTAAACTGCATTTTGGAAGTTCAAACTCAGGGGAACAATGGCTGTCCATTATATGAAGAAAAAACCTGAAATGTTTTCCTCAAAAAACAACATTTCTTTATGACTGAAGAAAGAAAGACGCAAACATTATCTGTAAATTTTTGTTCTGGAAGTGGACTTCTCCCTTAACGCTATCATGAATGACAAATGCTGCTGTATAAAAATACCTAATGATGACAGATTCATCCCTGTTTCACATAACACTTCATGTAGGAGTGATCATATGTCTGAAAAGGAAGGGAGGATGGGGAGGGTCGGGGCGTCTGGGATGGACTATTAGATTTACACAATAATGTGCAGGTAAATCACAGAAGCACAGCTCTGGTTCTGACTGTGCTTCTTTTTTAGACCTGATTTATGTTTCCTTCATACACAGATGTCTCATCTACAGACACGGATCACCAGCCGCTCAGCTTCAAAGCAACTGCAAACCCAGATTTACTGTGAACTGCAATATGGGCTTTAGAAAACTGAGCTGATCATTACAAAATCACTTGGTTTGATATGTAACCACAAGTAGTGCACATTTGCATCTGGCACAAACAAAAAAACATGTTTGCTCTCACTGCAGAATCACTGCATCATCACAATTATTAGCCGACGTCAGGTGCTTTAAGAATGTTTTGAAGTGGCAAGATACGACCAAAGAAAATACTTTACAAAAGGTCGCAAAATCTAAGATGCCTGAAGCTTCGGGCTGAAGCTCTAACCTGTGACCTTAACAAGTGACATTTATCTGATTGTGCTTGCGTGTGTGTTTGTGTTTGGTTATAAGCAGTCAAATAATCCAAACATCTAATATATTTACTGTCCAACCGCACCACAGACAGATAGAAAGGGTAGAACCTCTGTCTGTGTATTATATGAAAACAGGAGATTTAATTAAATGCAACTGATGACAGACAGACTGCCTCACCCTTAGGAAAGGGTTCTGGACAGTTCAATAGCACTCATGAATCCGATAGCTTTTCCAAGCAAAACAGCAGATCCCTCACACTTACAAAACACAGCTGCCATCACAACTCCTACTGTGAAATATAGACAATATGGAAAGACCCAGAGGGACAGTTCAGCAAAAATAAAAATTATTCACACCAATGTCGTTCCAAACACATAAGACCTTTGTTCATCTTTGGAACACAGATTAAGATTGTTTTGATGAAATCCAATAGCTTTCTGACCCTGAATAGACAGGAACGCAACTACCATGTTCAAGGCCAAGAAAGGTAGTGAGGACGTAGCTAAAATAGTCCATGTGACATCAGTGGTTCAACCTTAATTTTCTGAAGCTATGAGAATATTTTTAGTGCGTAAAGAAACCACGGAAACACATTTAACAAATGTCAAATTATCAACATTCTGTCACGATTTAATGCATCCTTGATTTTTTATATCGAAGAATAAGGACACTCAAAGTCATCTGGGAACTTCTCCATAATCTAACTTTACATGACTTCAGATTTCAGTTTGATAAGCAGTGACCCACTACACATTTCGCTTTACTCAAAACAGTCGACAATCTACTTTCCAACCCCCTGCACCATTGCTTTAACACTATCATAAATAGGTTTATCTGTTATCTAACATGTGATTTGCAAGACAGCATCCAATTCCTGAGTTAGGTATGTTTGGACACAAAACTGTGGGACGTGCCGGTGAAGTTGACACAACACACAGCTGATGTTTCAAGGAAATTGGAGTGATAATAAAAATGCCGTTGCGAGGCGGTATTGTGACCCCGAGGCAAGGCTTTGAACTGAAAGTGCTTGAAATAACTGGATGGTTATGATCAGAGAATGCTGAAGTGTAATTCTTCAGTTGAAAGACAGAGACGAAGAGAAATCTATGGACCGTGATGAAGCCTTATAAGCATTAACATCACTTCCAACTTGCTGATTACACTGTCAGTTCAATTATTAAATTGCACCATATTCTTTTTTTAACACACTGGCAATGTGCTGTAATAATCGAAAAGGCTGTGGATTACGTTAAACCAGACTTAACTGCCCCAGCCAGTGTTATGTAGTGGGACAGTCCAGTGAAAGTGTCAAAAGACATAGCCTAACTGACTTAAACTCACAACGTATGACTGTGGCAGATGTAAATATCTCTGTTTGACACAGTCAGACTTATGACTTCACCTTCATATTTTGAGTAATAATTTCTCAAGACTATTTTAGTCCATCAGTCCCTGGAAAAACAGCACATCATGTCTCAAAACTTCCTACTCAGAGAAGAACTGAGAACTTCAAACATTTTCTAGACTCTTTAAGTGTGCTGACCCATTGATGGTAACTTAGCACAACATTCAACAAATGTTTATAGAAAAAAGGCAGAGGTAAGTGCTACATATCAATAAACTTGTGCTAATTTAAATGATTTCTACCAAATCAGTTGACTTGATCACAGACAAGGACCTTTATAAGGTCAATTCAACAATATAAGTGAAAATGTAGGATATATGTATATATACATCAGAAAAAATACACATATCATAACTATTTAGCAAAAAAAAAAAAATATATATATATATATATATATATATATATTATATAAAATATATATATAATTTTACTTTACTTTTATAATATATTTATATATAGTATACATATGGAAAAAATACTACTTTTAACCATTTTCTATTAATATTTTGATATATTTAAATTCCTTTTTTTCAGAAGTATAGTATATGTGACCCTGGACCACAAAACCATTCATAAGGGTCAATTTGACTGGTTTTGAATAAATAAGCTTTCCACTGATGTATGTTTTGTTAGGATAGGACAATATTTGGCCGAGATACAACTATTTGAAAATCTGGAATCTAAGGGTGGGAAAAAATCAAAATATTGAGAAAATCGCCTTTGTTGTCCAGATTAAATTCTTAGCAAAGCATATTACTAATCAGTAATTAAGTTTTGATATATTTACGTTAGGAATATATGATAACAAAATATCTTCATGGAACATCCTAATGATTTTTGGCATAAAAAAGAAAAATCGATCATTTTGACCCATACAATGTATTGTTGGCTATTGCTAAAAATATGCCCGTGCTACTTACAACTGGTTTTGTGGTCCAGAGTCACATATAGTCTTTCTGTCTCTCAATAGATAGACTTTATGTCTATAAACCATATATACTTCCAAAACCACAGACTGTCACCAAAAAAATCTAAGCTTTTTTTCCTGTTTGCTCCTCTACAGGATGGAAAAGTAATGTGGCACTTACCCTGGGAAAGTCATAGCCATGGTTCATGGTCCCTGTCTGTGCCGGCTGTCTCTGGCCTGTGTGCCTGTGTATTGTTACAACTGGTGTTTCACCAATGTAGTTTTCCATACGGGCGGGTTTAGGGGGGAGTTTCTGAGTGGAGTTCTTACAGCGGACATGAGGGTATGGGAGGTGACAAGGGAACCAATAAATCAAGCACTCACAAACCCGGCCAGCCTACTTTTGCTCTCACTCTCTTTCTGTAATCTACCATTCCCTGCAACCACCATAAGGGCCGTCGACTCGTCTGTTTGTGGTGACTGAATGTTTCAGGAATACTAAAGGAAGGGTGTACTTGTTGCCCCGGAGTGTTTTAATCCAACTGGTTCTCCCAGTGCCGTCAGAAACCGACTCTCCTGCAGAGTTCATTCAGGGCAGCTAATAAAACAGGGATCTGGAAGGAATTAAACCATGTTTCTGTAAACCCCTAAAGCATCCACTATAGGTCACGTCGGCCAACTCTATTCCAAGATCTGACTAAAAATAGAAGAAAAAGAAATCCATCCAGTTCATTGACTGTTCCACTTTACAGCTCACAATGATCCATCGTGGTCGAAACAGACAGGCAATACTAGGCCAGCAGACGCTCAAGCGTTAAGTAGACGCTGTTGAGCCGTTTACCGTGACTCTGCCAGTACCTGCTGTAGTCCTAATGTAACCAGTCTGGCTTTCAGCCACAGTCTCTCTAATCCCAGGCCGAGGTCATGCAGTGTACGCTACACTCCACATGATTGACAACAAAAACAAAGAACTCTATTGCACTCCACATAGTATTGGGTTTTTGATTTAATAGTGAAAATGCAGGGCTGTCAATTAAATATACTGAGTTTCTTACATGACACACCGATTAAACAATCAAAATGAATCACATTTTATTGCAAAGACCAACATTACCCTTAAATGAAATGTCATTATTGTGGCAGATTAAAACATTATAATAACCCTGATAACAACCACTGGCCTACAGTCCACACACACACTACCAGTCAAAAGTTTGAGATCTTAATGTTTTTTAAAGAAGTATCTTCTGCTCACCATGCCTGCATTTATTTGATCCAAAGTACAGCAAAAACAGTACAATTTTGAAATATTTGTACTATTTAAATAACTTGTTTTCCATTTGAATATATTTTACAATATAATTTATTCCCGTGATTTCAAAGCTGAATTTTAAGCATCATTACTCCAGTCACATGATCCTTCAGAAATCAATCTAATATTCTGATTTGCTGCTCAAAAAACTATTATTATTATTATTATGTTGAAAACAGCTGAGTAAAATTTGTTCAGGTTTCTTTGATGAATAGAAAGTTCTGAAGAACAGCATTTATCTGAAATAGAAATCTTTTGTAACATTATAAATGTTTTTATCATCACTTTGATTTATGTAAAGCATCCTTGCTAAATAAAAGTAATAATTTATATAATTTCTTTCTATATATATATATTCATCAAAGAATCCTGGAAAAATGTACTCAACTGTTTTTAAATATTAATTATAATAATAATAATTCTTGAACAGCAAATCAGCATATTAGTATGATTTCTGAAGAATTATGTGTAACACTGAAGACTGGAGTAATGATGCTGAAAATTTTGCTTAGATCACAAGAATAAATGACATTTTAAAATATATTCAAATAGAAAGCAGTTAATTAAAATAGTAAAAATATTTTTACAATATTAGTGCTTTTGCTGTATTTTGGATCAAATAAATGCAGGCTTGGTGAGCAGAAGAGACTTCTTTGAAAACATTAAAAATCTTACTGTTCAAAAACTTTTTACTGGTACTGTATATATATATATATAAATATATATATACATACATACATACATTTTATACTTTTAAATGTCTATATACACAAGCAGACTAAAGTTTTTGATCATTACTCTGATGGCATAGAAAATTACTTTTTGCAGAATTTTACATAAATAAATGAACTCTACAGGGTGGGCCATCACACATCAAACTTATTGGGAATTTCACAAGAAAAACAATGGTGTGCTTGGTTTTAACGTAACTTTATTCTTTCATGAGTTATTTACAAGTTTCTGACCACTTATAATGTGCCACAAACAGGACGTTAATATCACCAACCATTCCCATTTTATTAAGGTGTATCCATATAAATGGCCCACCCTGTACAAAAGGCCATGTACCATAAAGTCCCGACTTTATACACGACTCACAGTGTCACAGTCTAATGATGATCAGACTGTGACAGAGTTTTACCATTAACAGGTTGATTAATTAAACAGCTGATTGAGCTGTTTAGTTTTCAACCTTTTTTTTTTAAGTCAACTGAATTGGCCTAACATGATTTGGCTGAGTTTCATTCTGAAACTCTGTTTAAAGACATATCAGCAATCTGCTCAACCAAGTCAAAAATAATCGCCCTGCTCAAACCACTTGAGAGAATGAAATAATTGGGCTCTGAAGTGCCAATGGTCTAACGTGAATAAATGAAACGTGATCTAAGCTCTCTCAGATGACTGCTCGGTGTAAAGAGACCCTAATAGCAGCTCAAGCACTGAAGCAGCAACATCGGTCTAAAACCCTCAATGCATCTATTCAGCAAAACTGGATGAGCAACCAATAGCTTCTCTGAAAATGTGATCTAATCTCCAAAACTACGGGCATTACGCATAACAAGCAGTACGGCAACAAAAGGAGTCATTTCATTATGATGGATGTATCATAAATAAACTTTGTAAGTCAAAGTACACATGAGAGAAACAGATCTATTCAAAGAGATTGAGTAACTAAACTGTTACTACAACTACAGGGTGAACGTTTGAAGAGAAAACACAGAACAATTACAACGAGAAGAACCCAAGGTCACCGCATGGCTCTCAGCAGGTAGGGCCGGACCGCGGCCCCATGCCAAGTCTTGGTCCCAGAAACAGGGGAAAATGTTCCTGAGCGACTCAGTAGATGTGTGTCATATTTCTCAGCTCAATGCAACTTTCTTTCACAATGTTATCAGAGCCTCCCGCTCACACAGGGACAAAGCTAGCGGAGGTACAAAGAGAGAAACTTTCTCACACCCTCAAACTGTGAGGAGAAAAGGATACAATTACACAAAAAAACTGTGATTACAAGGGGAAAGCACTGCCAGTACATACAAAAGAGGGAATACACAAGATCAGAGGGAAAAACAGATGCTATACTCAAACCATTGAGTGTTTCTCAAAAGAGCTCATTTGTGCGCTAAGAGATGAACACGTTATGTTCGGGTTGTTGCACCAGATAAACACAAGAAACATAGATCTGCTAGTGAGTCCATGTAACTACAGTACCAACGGTGGATTTTTTTGTGTTTTTAAAGAATTCTCTTCTGCTCACCAAGCCTGCATTTATTTGATCCAAAATACAGCAAAACAGTAACATTGTGAAATATTTTACTATTTAAAATAACTGCTTTCTATTTGAATATATTTTCAGCATCATTACTGCAGTCTTCAGTGCCACATGATCCTTCAGAAATCATTCTAATATGCTGATTTGCTGTTCAAGAAACTTTTTTTTTTATTATTATTTATATTTAAAACAGTTGAGTAGCTTTTTCCAGGATTCTCTGATGAATAGAAAGAACCAAAGATCAGCATTTATCTGAAATAAAAAGCTTTTGTAACATTATACACTATACCATTCAAAAGCTTTTTGGAAAAGACATTATAGAAATTAATACTTTTATTTATCAAGGATGCCTTAAATTGCTCAAAAGTGATGATAAAGACATTTCTAATGTCGCAAAAGATTTCTATTTACGATAAATGCCGTTCTTCTGAACTTCCTATTCATCAAAAAAACCTGAAAAAAAAATCTACTCTGCTGTTTTCAACATAATAATAATAATAAATGTTTTTTGAGCAGCAAATCAGAATATTAGAATGATTTCTGAAGGATCATGTGACTGGAGTAATGATGCTAAAAATTCAGCTTTGAAATCACAGGAATAAATTACATTTTAAAATATATTCAAATTTTTAAATAGAAAAATATTGGATCAAAATATTTGGATCAAATAAATGCAGGCTTGGTGAGCAGAAGAGACTTCTTTAAAAAACATTAAAAACTTTTGAATGGTAGTGTACACTTAAAAAATTACGTCGAAGATTATTGTACGTTTGAGAAGAAAATACTACTTCAGCCTTTCTACCTAAAAATGCAATGTTCAACTGAATGTGTTACTTGTTTCTTTATTAATTATAATATTTCTGAGTTAAAATTGTTTCAAAGTAAATCCTACACCCAGTTTTTTCAGTACTGCGCATGCAGTCTTTTTTAAGAGTGCAAAAGTGTAAAATGTTGCTGTTGAAAGATTTATAACAATGCTTAATTACACACTATCCAAAATTAGATTTTTTTTTTTTTTTTTTTTTTAAATTTTAAAGAGTACATGTGAACGTCAGCACTGAATTTGATTTGGCGCTGAGTGTAATGCAGCTGAAGAGAAGCAGCAGAGCAGCCCTTGGCTCTGTTGTATAACCAGCTGACAACTCGATGAGCGAGTGGGCAGAGTAGTGTGCCTCTTTTACCACCCACTCACACACACACAAACACACACACTTCAGAGGGCCACAGTGAATACATTTTCACAATCTGGACTGGATCATCTTTCCATTCCAGCGTAAATGACCTATCTATCTATCTATGCTGCATCTTCACTCTTTGTCCTCTGCAGTGAAGTGCTCTGACACTGTCAGCTGTCCTACATGCAATTGTGGGTCGGTTTTTTTCTTTCTAGAAAATATAAAGACATTTACGAAACAGATATTTCTCCACATTTCCTTTAGCTTATATGATAGATTCCAGCATTTGACCCTTTGTAAACTGCAGTGGACAAAGGTCGGTGGCTATTACAGATGTGACAGCTCAGGGAAAATCACTGGATGCGGCAAGAAAGAACTAAAGAAACGCTTGAAACATACGTCACGTGATTCTAATAGGCTCCAGCACACCTCTAGTTCAACTCCTGCCGGGGATAATCTTCCCTAATGATCCCAGTAAACTGAGCAACATGTCCCAAACTCAAGTGCGATGTTTTCAGGACACACATAACGTGTGTTTAGCCCTTAAACAGCTAGCTTGGAGAAAAAGACACGTCCCTCTTACCTTTTTCATGGATTTGTGGGTCGGGACCGCAGTGAATGCGGCGGACAGCTCGCCGACGTTCATGTTCATGTCGCTGTTCTTCGTGCCTGTCATCGCGGAGTATTTCTCGGCAACGTTTTCGCTCTCTTTAAACTCTTTGCTGGCCTGTTTCACCTCCAGCTTCGCATCCCCACCACACTCTGTCATGGCAATCTGTATCTACACGCTTTGCGAGCCGTTGCCGGTGGTTTTACGCGCTAGTCCTTCAGCTGTTACTGTAACCTTTCGATTCGTCCTTATGTTGCTGGAGCGCTTCAAAAGCTCCGACTATCTCAAAAGCGGAAGGGGTGATTGCGCAAAAACGTCTGCAGGAGAGGAACAAGCTGCGGGTAGAAAACGGATGCGGATGCTAGTTTATAAGAATGTAATATCACTTGAAGCAGCAGTGGACCACAGATTATTATATTTGACTGTCCGGTTGACGGCCAGCAGCAGCATCAGCGGTGGGCGGGACTTAGAGGCGAGCACCTGCACGCAGAGGAAGTTGCACGAGAACTGTCTTAACGGTACATGTACCGTAATCTGTCGCTTTAAGACGTTATTTTACACAGTTCTTGTCGAAGACAACAAATATTTACGATATTATATTGACTTTGAGAAGTTACCCTCATGAAAATGCAAAAAAAAATTGTATAGAACATTATTAAACCCAGTTAAATATGTTTTGAGAAATGTCAAAACTTATTCAGAATGATAACGGAAGACAAATACGAATAGAATGACCTACATAGTACTAAAAATAAACTGACATACACACACACACAATAATAATTTACTTAACGGTCGTTTTTCGAAATTTCTTCTGTGAGACACAAAAAGGTTGCATCTTTTCCATACAATAAAAGAAAACGGTGAATGTGGCTAACATCTTATTTGGTAATCCACTAAAGTCATACAAGTAGGATTTTGTGTGTGTGTGTGTGTAAACTATGGCTTTAACTGTCCTCGTAAAACTGTGCTTCTTAAAGGGACAGTTCGCCTAAAAAATAAATTCTGTCATTAATTACTCACCTTCGTGTCATTCAAAACCCTTAACACCTTCTTTCATCTTGAGAAAAAACAAAAATACTTACTTTATTCAGTAATTTCTTCTTTTCTGTGTATTCGACCTGCATTCGCAAGAATACCACGACGCATTTAACGTCAGTTGCGTTGCTGTCAGGGTCAGAAAGCTCTTGGATTTCATCTAAAATATCTTAATTTATGTTTTAAAGATAAACGAACGTCTTGCAGGTTTGGAACGACATAAGGGTGAGTAATTAATGACAGAATTTTTATTTTTGGGTCAACTATCCCTTCAATCTTCTGGTCCCTTTTTTCAAGACAGTATTCCTCATACCTAAACTGATATGTAACTGGTACTTTTGCTGTAAAAAAAACAAAAACAAAAAAGCTAAGTAGATTAAAACACTGCACAGTTTGAATTAGTATCATTTACAGCCTTCTTGTGCTCACACAGGTTATGATAATAAAGACAAGCTCACAAAGATCTTTCACAATGCGTTTCGCACACAGTTTTTATCAAAATACAGGTTAGACGACTTCAATGTCCAACATAATAAGAGTATTTGCATTTACAAGTAGGAACTAGATAACCCAGGAAGACAGTGACTGGATACACAAACCTCACTTAAATTACGAATGTTGTATCAAAACACTAATGTAAAATGACTTCATGTTATGGGCGAAACCTAAAAGCTTGGGAAGCAAGAACACCCTATATGTCCAGTGTTTCCTTGGAGATGAGGGCTGATTTCTGGAAAATGTTGCCCTTTTTGCCTTTGCATTGTTTTGCCAATGCTCTTTTCCCCATGCCAAACATGTACAATACGCTGAAAAACACCACAATTAGCTTGTAAGAGATAAGCCTACATCATTTCCATGTAACATCCTAGTTAGACCTGACAAGAACTGTCCGTAAGGCTAAAAAAGTAGAAAATCAAAAAGACCACCTTGGTCTTCATGCAATTCCTTGCCAAAATTCTTTGTTCTCCTGTCAACTTGGAAAAAAACATCACAGTAAATGAGTCATTACTGTGTATTTTCTGTCTCTCTGTGGGTTAATTTACGTTTTGCTATT
Organism: Labeo calbasu; assembly: GCA_019740295.1. NCBI lineage: Eukaryota > Metazoa > Chordata > Actinopteri > Cypriniformes > Cyprinidae > Labeo > Labeo calbasu. The sequence goes on along the minus strand of JAHKKF010523794.1, from coordinate 46,475 downwards.
TAATTGCTTTTTAAACCGCAAGCTGAATTCATTACGCTGTACATTAACAGTAATGGCTTTATGTGTGTCCTCTGGAGCAATACAAGACCACGAAGAGAAAACAGATGGGCCCCTCCTTTCAGTGGAAGACATGAGACAGGAGGAACACAGGCCATGATGAATTAGGACTGTCTGTTAGTGTTGCGTTGGAGACGGTGATTCACAATGGTGAAAATTTGGGCCTTCAGAGTCACTTAAAAAACACACAGTAGTTGTTCTAGTGCTATGACACCCGGATCATCTGGGCCACCGCCTCGTCTCCGGTCTGGTTCTGTTCCTGTTGCTCCTGCAGGGGAACGGGAGAGTTAAAGGGTCAATTATTACCCTCACAACTAATTCAGATTTGCTTCACTCAGCATCTCTAGACCACATTTCACACACTAGCATTTCACTGGGGTCGGGACACCATGATTTATAGCATCAAGAAAAACACTGAATAACCAAGAAAAAACAGAGGAAGGTTTATGTTTACCAAGCAGCCACATCATTGATTTCAGGGAAAAGGCAGCTATTTAGAGTTCTGTTCTATACAACTGTTTAACGTTAAATAAAATAAAAAATGACTTGACAAAACTTGATAAACAGGAATATGTATCACAAGGCACAGTTTACACTACCATTCAAAAGTCTGGTAAGATTTTAAATGTTTTTGAAAGTCTGTTCTGCTCACCTAGGCTGCATTTAATTGATTAAAACTACAATGATATATAAAATAGAATTGAATATTATTACAATTTAAAATCACGTTTATATTTCAGACTGATACATTTTTTCGGATTTATAAAGTGTTGTCACATTTGATCAATTTAAAGGGTTTGTTCACTTCCAGAATAACAAATTTCCTGATAATTTACACACCCCCATGTCATCCAAGATGTTCATGTCTTTCTGTTTTTCAAAAAAAGTTGAAAAGAAATTAAGGTTTTTGAGGAAAACATTCCAGGATTTTTCTCTATATAGTGAACTTCAATGGGGGTCAACGGGTTTAAGGTCCAAATTGCAGTTTCAACACAGCTTCAAAGGACTCTTCACGATCCCAGATGAGGAATAAGGGTCTTATCTAGCAAAACGATTGGTCGTTTTCTAAAAAATTAAAACATTTCTGTACTTTTTAACCACAAATGCTTGTCTTGCACAATTTGGACTTTGACGCATTATGTAATCGCGTTGGAAAGGTCACGCATAGGAAGTACCAACCTAGGGTAAGGTAAAACAACGTTTTTCCCTACCTTTTTGAACCGAAGTACGGAAGTGAAGAGCCCTTGTAGAGCCCTTTGAAGCTGCATTGAAACCGCAATTTGGACCTTCAACCCGTTTATCCACATTGAAGTCCACTATATAGACAAAAGTCCTGGAATGTTTTCTTCAAAACGCTTAATTTCAACTGATGAAAGAAAGACATGAACATTTTGGATGACATGGGGGTGAGTAAATTATCAGGAAATTTTTATTTTGGAAGTGAACTAATCCTTCAATGCATCCTTAAACTTTTGAAAAGTAGTTTAATTTGGCCGCAAGATGTTATTTTTCCCAGTGAACCTTTTTGAAGTCGGTCAGAATGTTTATTCAGAATAAAAATCACAACATGTGACAATAATGAACACAGTGGTGACACTGCACAGGAATGAAAGCCAAGCACAAGGACAGAACCAGATCCAAGCAAAAAAAAAAAAACCCAGCAGAAATGCATTCTCAAAAGAAATGTAGAAAACAACATAAAAAAATATATATTCAAACAAATCATGTTTCTTTTCAAGCGGTCCCTCAAAAAAATCATTTTCATATTTTTTAGGCAAAGATTTTTTATAACTGAAACTGACAGTTTGCCAATGACAATGTTAATAATAGCAGCGCTTGGACCAAACACACAATCACTTGATAAAGTCAGTCACATCACATTGGCAATTCTCAGTCCTGAAGAGCTGCATCAGTACAATGCAGAAATATCAGCGTTTTCATCCTGATTATGTCACGACAGTGAAGAGATGATCTTTTCTGTTAAATATGGCAGAACTGGAAATCCAAGTTCACATAGACAGCTCATAAAATACCACACAGCAGATTTAGCAGATCATGCAGTCTGTACACACGAATGCTTAACTAGCAACATGATGGGACAGCCAACAAGCAGAGGAAAAAGCAGGAGGTGATACGTGCAAGAGCAGCCAATGACAGCATGTCACAAAGCAAGCAGTGAGAATGAATCTGCTAAGAAGTTCAGTCTACACGAGGGGCGAAGTATGCTCGGGCAGCCAATGCGCATTTGCGAGTTCTGTGGCGTTGTGTAGGTCTTCCTGCTTGACGTGGCCCTGCGCTCTCACCTGCATGGCCAAGGCCATTTCTTCTTTCTCTTTAGGTGAGAAGAACCGCCCCCCGTCGCCACGCTTCCTCTGCATGGCGTGTCTGTGGCGTGACTCGTGAAGATATTTCTGTAGGAAAGAGTGAGGAATGAGGCACAGTTCAAAATATCTATTTTGGCATTCACAAGAGGAAGACTCACCCTTCTTTCTTTAGGGATCTTGCCCTCTGCCTCTAACTTGGCACGAGCTTGTCGTCTCTTTAAGATACGATGATATTGCTTGGCATTAACATATAGTGGCTCCTCTTCGAGCATCTCGGCCCCTGGCAGAGGGATTCGTTGGATGGCTGGCACGGCACCACCGCCTGGCACCATCTGGCAGAGCGGGCAATAAAAGGGGCACGTAGAATTAATTCAGTCTGCTATGTCCAAACACATAAAAATGTATTTGCAAATGTAACAACTTCAAATCAATCAAATCAAAAAATGATTAGCAATCAAGTGATCAGTCAGGTGACATCTAACGTAATATGGACTGAAATACGATGACACGCTAACGTGAGAAAAGGACACCCACAGAACATCTGAGTGGATCATTTGTGAAGAGACAAGCCTTACACTTGAATCAGTGCTAAAGATTAACACAGCGGATGGAGGTTGCTACTTTTCACATGCTTCTGAGTAAATCATCAAATTCTAGGAAGATTCCTGAAACTAGGATTTTTTAAAACACTGAATGCTATTATGTATTAAAATAATAGTTTGTCTATAAATACATATATATTCTGTCATTTTTTACACCCTTGTGTTGTTTCAAACCTGTATCACTTTATTTCATGGGACTCAAAACAAAAAAAAAAGGATCTTAGTCACTTTTTTGCATGTAATGAACGTGAAAGGAGATCCAGGGTGACAAATGACAAAGAAAGTACCATTCACATTTCATAAAAGTGGCCAGTTTGAATTTATATTTGACAATATGGTATTGTGTTTCAATTCAAATCTTTTAAGTCATGCATTTTTTGGTTTGATAAACAGACCCAACTTTAATCACTAATAAACTTCCCTTCCGGTGTAGTTCTCATGTCTCATTCCCACTTCTGCATATTCAAACACATCATCGTCAGTCAATCTTAAACAAAATCATCTATGATGACCCCCCCACATCAAACTGAAATCAGTGTTTTTAAGTTGAAGTTAATTACTTAAATTTCACCACTTTTATGATACTCCGATGGTACTTTTTTGTCATTTTGAAAAAATACTGAAAAAATATTAAATAAAAAAAAAAACAGACCCCAAACATTTGAACAGTAATGTATATTATTACAAAATATTTATTTTTTGAAAAAAAATGCTGCCCTTTTTTTTTTTACTTTTTATTTTTTTTCCAAAGGACCCTGAAAAAATATCAGAAAGAAACTATTAAGCAGCAAAAACTGTTTCCAGAATTGATAATAAATCAACATATTAGAATGATTTCTGAAGGATCACGTGACACTGAAGACTGGAGTAATGATGCTGAAAATTCAGCTTTGCATTACAGGAATAAATTATGATTTAAAGTATATTAAAGTAGTAAACCATTATTTTAAATTGCAATAATATTTCACAATATTGCTGTTTTGTTTTCTGTATTTTTGATCAAATAAATGCAAATTTGATGAGCATAAGAGACTTCTTTGAAAAAACACTGAACGTTTAAATGGTAAAACGGTGTGTGAGTGTGTGTGTATATATATATATACACATACATTATATATATATATATATATATATATATATATATATATATATATATATATATAAAACTTACATTAAAATGAGAACTATAAATATAAAATCTACTTCAAAATAAATACTATAGAAGCATATAAATAATACTAAAATGAAAACTATAAATATGAAAGCTACTTCAAAATAATAAATACTATAAAAGCATATAAATAATACAAAAATAACACAGAAGTGAAATTTAGGTGGGTTTGGAACAACATTTGGGTGAACTTTCCCTTTAAGGTGAAATCACTTGTATGTCTGTGTTTACTTTCAGTTAGGTTGGGTTTGCACGTGAAAAGGCGAGTCCAAAAGCAAGGTGATTGAGTATTAACACAGCATGCAACCCCCCACACCTGTGATCACAAATGAAAGGGACGGTTTAAGTTTGTTAGATACCTCATCAGGAGGTCTTACCATGACCATTCCCCCAGCGTTCACCATGTTTCCAGATACTGGCAAGGTAACGGTAACTGTACCCTGCCCGCTGTTGGTTGTGGAGGTGTTAGCGGCCCCTGCCGCCTGGACAATCTGAGTGCCTGCCAGGGTGCCTGCTGGGATGGTGATCATGCCTATGGAGGGGAGAGAACAAACAGTTCTAACCTGAATAACCTTCAGTACACGTGTGTATAATGGTATAATCACGTGTGTTAAAACCCTGACTGATTTGTTATTGTTCATATCAGATATAATGTACATTAATAGTTTGTTTGTTTGTGTTTAACACCATTCCAGCTTCTGTGGCTATTTTCATAGCAAGAAATATTATGGCTTAATTATATCATGTTTTTACAAATTAGTACTGCTAAAAACTCCAAAACTATATTTGGCTTTAAAATCTTTTCAAGAGTTAACTGAATAAAAAAGTTTTCTCACAGAGTCAAAACCAACACAATGTACAATAATAGAAGACAGATAACCCAGGTGTAGATATTGTTTGTGTGTTTTTAAATACCCTGCTGCAGAACTGTGCCATCAGCGTTCACAGGCTGGTATACAATGGTCTGTCCTTCAGCTGTTTGGGCAACCTGCTGTCCCTGAACTGTAATCTGCTGCCCCTGTGAAACACAACACAAATTCATTTATAGTCTACGCAACAAAACCTGTGTGAAGTAATATAATCTGCCTTATCGGCTGCACAAACTCTGGTCATTATAGTTAATAGGGCATCATTTTCTTGGAGTGTGTTTGAGACCTGGTTCTGGCCCGCGGTAATGGCAGTCTGAGGCTGCTGTATGATGATCTGTTGAGCCTGACCCTGCTGACCCTGCAGCTGGAGAGTCTGACCTCCCTGCAACTGAATCTGACCCGGCTGAACCAACTGGATCTACATACACACAAACAAATCAGAAACAATTGTCAGATATGAATTTCAGTAAGTCAAGAATTCAAAAACACATACAGTTGAGGTCAAAAGTTTACACAGACCTTGCAAAATCTGCAAAATGTTAATTATTTCAACAAAATAAGAGGGATCATACAAAATGCTTGTTATTTTTTAATTAGTACTGACCTGAATAAGATATTGAATAAGAACTGATAAAAATGACCCTGTTCAAAGGTTTACATATGCCTGATACTTAATACTGTGTTGATAACATATTCTTAATACTGTGTTAATAATTAACATATCCTTAATACTGTGCTGAAACACAATGCATTAAGAGCCAGGGGGTGAAAACTTTTTGAATTAAACGAATTAAATTACATTTTTGAAGTAAATGTAACTTTGCCTTCTGGGAAACATGTATCTTTTCTAGCTTTTGAAGGGCAGTACTAAATGGAAGAAATATGATATTTAGGCAAAAAAAAAAGAAAAATGTACACATCTTCATTCTGTTCAAAGGTTTTCACCCCCGGCTCTTAATGCATCGTGTTTCCTTCTGGGGCATCAGTGAGCGTTTGAACCTTCTGTAATAGTTGCATATGAGCCCCTTAGTTGTCCTCAGGGTGAAAAGATGTTTTTTCACAAAAATGCTGAAAAACCAAAGAATTTGTGGGACTTGAAGGATTTTTCTGAAGAACAGCAGGCAGTTTAACTGTTCAGGACAAACAAGGGACTCATGAATAACTATCACTAAAAAAAAAACAGGTGTGGATCATTCAGGTAACAGCATAGCATTAAAAATTAAGTGCACGTAAACTTTTGGACATAGGAATTTTTATTAAACGCTATTATTTTCTCTCTTGTGGACTTATCTCTCTTATTTGGGAAACATAATTAACATTTTAAAGATTTTGTAAAGTGTATGTAACCTTTTGACCTCAACTTTGTAAATGCAGACTCTGAAAATCATCAACTATGAGCATTAAGAAGAAGAAATTAAGATCAGTTTACTAATTAATAACATAAAAGAAACCTAAATTATCGTCCATTGCTTCATAAAATATGTGCACTAATAATAATAAAATTAGCAGAGATATTTAGATCATTATACTGTTAAAGGCATAGTTCACCCAAAAATTTAAATTCTGTAATGAATTACTCACCCTCATGTTGTTGCAAACCCGTAAGACCTTTGTTCATTTTCAGAACAGAAATTAAGATATTTTCGATGAATTTCGAGAGCTTTCTGACTCTGCATAGACAGCAACGCAACTGACCCAGAACAATAAATTAATTCATGTGACATCAGTGGTTTAACTGTAATTTTATGAAACTACGAGAACACAGTAACTTTATTCAATAATTTCTTCCCTTTTGTTTTCACACAGAAAGTATTCTCGTAGCTTTATAACATTATGGTTGAACCACTGATGTCACATAGATTATTTTAACAATGTCCTTACTACCTTTCTGAGCCTCGAAAGTTTCAGTTGTTTTCAGTTGCTGTCTATGCAGGGTCAGAAAGCTCCCGGATTTCATCAAAAATATCTTTTGTGTTTTGAAGATGAATGAAGGTCTTACGGGTTTGGAACGACATGTGGGTAAACTCTCCCTTTTAGTATAACAGGACAATCTGTAGATCTATTTAAGGAGTTGCACTTACCTGTTGAAGGCCTTGAGCTCCAGACACGGGCACCTGCATGATCGTCTGGCCCTGAGCTCCAGACATGGCCTGTACCATGATAGGCTGACCTGAGGATGTAATTAGCTGCCCGCCACTCACCTGGACCATCAGCGGTTGACCCTGGACCTGAGCGCACAAATGCACTGAACATTAGCATGGGGCCAAAGGGTCAGATATAGATATTCATGCAACTGCAGGCACTACACAGGACATATGGCAACATTTACAATGCAACCTGAAAAATACATTTTTTAATAGCTGTTTTTCTAGTTTCTAGGCCTCTTTAATTTGGGCTGGTGGTAAAAAGGTAGATAGAGTTTCATTCCATGTTTGTATTTTGACACAAACATGATCAGTGAGAATCATGCAGTTCATCAAAATCCACACAGTGTTGTCAACTCTGTTTAAACAGTGTGAAGTGGTTACAACATGCAACACACACTGAAGACAAACACAGGTGATTTTATAGTACTGTCTCCACAGCTATTTTACAAGCTCTTCCTTATTCTGTTCCAGACACATTAAAAAAGGTGAACCCCTTTTCAAAATGTGTCATGAGTAGATGCTTAGACTCCATTAGCAACATGGAGCTTGGTAGAAAGCCCACTGGACAATCCCGATCTATTGTAAGTAAAAGCAAGTCATGCTGGACGAGCTCACATCCTCACAGACGGTGTGACATGATGCATGCAACATCACAAGCCTGAAGGTCGGAGTTCACACAACTACCTGGAGCGTCTGCACTTGCTGGCCTGTAGTAGCGACGGGTGCTTCTGTTTGCAGCTGAACTGCTGTTACGGTGCCCTGAGCCTGTGGACAATCCCACATCACACCTTGCTCTGCATCATCTCTTACAGAAATGCACTAGTAATGAATGCATGCCCTATTTTTTAATTCCTAAGCTACTCCTGTAATTCACAATGTCCATTTCAGACTGATATTCTACATTCACAACCCCACAACAGTTTTTTTTTTTTTTTTTTAATGTACCGAGCCAGTCAAGAGTTTTTAAACGGTAAGATTCGGTATGAGTCAAGATGTCATAACTTTTTCTTTCTGTTATGTTTTTTTTTTTCATTTCTTAAAATGTATGAAAAAACTGAATTGACTAAATAAATAAATACACTGCCAGTCAAAAGTTTTTGAACAGTAAGATTGTCTCTCCTGCTCACCAAGCCTGCATTTATTTGATCCAAAGTACAGCATAAACAGAACAACTTTGAAATATTTTTACTATTTAAAATAACTGCTTTCTATTTGAATATATTATAAAATGTAATTTATTCTTATGATCAAAGCTAAATTTTCAGTTTCATTACTCCAGTCCTCAGTGTCACATGATCCGTCAGAAATCATTCTAATATGCTGATTTGCTGTTCAAGAAACATTTTTTATAATTACTATCAATATTTAAAACAGCTCAGTACATTTTTTTCAGGATTCTTTAATGAACAGTAAGATGAAAAGATCAGCATTTATGTGAAATAAAAAGCTTTTGTAACATTGCACATTAGAACATTCAAAAACTTGGAGTCAGTATAATTTTTCTTTGAGATAGAAATGATAAAAATGAATACTTTTATTTAGCAGGGATGATTTAAATTGATCAAAAGTGATGATAAAGACATTTATAATGTTACAAAAGATTACTATTCCAGATAAAAGCTGTTCTTCTGAACCTTGTATTCATCAAGAAACCTGGAAAATCTATACTCAGTTGTTTTCAACATCATAATAATAAATGTTTTTGAGCAGCAACTCAGAATATTAGAACTGGAGTAATGATGCTTAAAATTCAGCTTTGAAATCACAGGAATAAATCACATTTTAAAATATAATCAAATAGAAAACAGTTATTTTAAATACTAAAAATATTTCAAAATTTTACTGTTTTTGCTGTACTTTGGATCAAATACAAAAAACACTTAAATCTTACTGTTCACAAACTTTTGACTGGCAGTGTATTTATTTATTTAGTCAATTACATTTTTTCATACATTTTAAGAAATATAACTGTCTCTTGGCTGACCTTTTTAGTGAAAATGACAGTTATAACAGAGAAAGAAAAAGGTATAACATTCTGACCCAAAATTAGCTATCAGTAGAATAACATGTACCAACAAAATTGTTCATAGCAAGACCAGCAACATGCTTTAAGAAGTTAAGCAGCATCAATAATTTCAAAGAATTTTAATTTTGTAAGCTAAGACATTTTAGTTCCCACTTCATGTCCAATTTTAAATCTGGGTCCTGAAGCAAAAAGGTTCGACAACCAGTTCTACAGTAATAATACAACAGCTCCTTTGTCCAAAAAAAAAAAAAAAAAAAAAAAAAAAATCAATTAAACATAGAACTCAAAGAAAAACAAATATTTTCTTTCTGACTCACATTTCTGTTTAAAAGCATGTTGCAAAACACACTGGGTGTGTTTGTGTCACATAAACCTTGCTTTTATCAGGACTGAGAAAGTTCATTTCAAAGGAACGACTGTAGGCCACTACAAGAATTATTTACCCAGTCCTTTCCTTGAATTGGAAACCACTTCCTGAAGCAGATTACCCTCCTGCTATTTTAAAAATGCTACTGCACCTGATATACATCTGCATACAGAAACTTTTACAGTTTAGACAAGTTTTTAAAATGCATGGAAAAACAAATAAAAACCACACTCATGGTATTTTTTTTTCCATAATAAAGGTAACTGATTAAACAGCAACCTGTTTACATTGGCTCTTACCTGCTGCTGGATTTGTCCATTGGCAGCTTGCACCACTATCTGATCCCCACTGGTTGTAGCTGTGTATTGCTCCATCTTTCCTTCCTCACCTAATTTTTGTCACAAAAACAAACAAACAAAAAAAAATGTAATAGTAGTCCAAGGAATGTCATACTTTTTATTCAGCTTAATCACAACTAGTAGATTTCTACGAAAACAAATGAAGTCTGTTGTTGTCCCTAGTTGTAGGTTTGGGCCAGAAGCCAGGTGTATTTTGAGACTGAGTGTTTCCTTGTTGAAGGTGCTTAACATTATGAACAGTCTTATATTACCTACTAAGGGTATGTCTGATGTATTTAGCTACATATACAGAGTAAAGGGCTGAGAAGTTAACATTAAGGTTTAAATAATTCACAAATTTAAAGCATTTCACAAAGCCTTTCAAGGCGGTTTGTTTAGCAAACAACACTTATTACTTAACATGAGCAAACCAATATAACTAAAATGGGATGAAATTAGACCTATTCTTTAATTAGCACAAAAACAGCCTCATATTTCACAAACATAGCAGGTCTGTCTTTGTTTTGGACTGCACTAACAGTATCATACATGTCCAGCGTCTGCTGTCGCGCACGCATCGCTTAAGGCTTGCGTTCTTCTTTCCCTCTCGCATTAACCGATTTGATTTCTGTATTTTTCAGAATTAGTCATTTGGTTGGTCACTGACAAACCAATCCGTGTTGTCAGCTACCATTTCCCTTAGAGCAAGCGCAACCCTTTACCGTTTCTCCGGTTGTCCGGTACCCTTCTGATTGGCTCCACTACAGATCTCAAAAACCCAATCAACACAGTGGTGCGGACAAAATGGCGCAAAATGAGCCACACAGAGAAGAAAGGGGGCAGGCTTGACGCATGTGATCGGCGAACGGAGCCGAGTTTTGCCGACTAGAAACGATCCGAGTCGGAAAGAATCGAATGACTGGTGCGCATGCGCGTTAAATCAAATGCTTCCGGTGTAATGTCATCGTGAAAGAAGAGCAAGAGGTACATGTGAGTGTTTTTACAAGCACTGTTTACAAAATGTGTTCACGTAGTATTTGATATTATATGGTTGTTAAGACCAAAGTTGGAGTTATGAAAAAGAGTACGGTTAATGTGACCTTTTGTATGTTGAAATTAGCTTACGTGTATCAAACTTTGTAGAAATAGCGCAGATTTAATAAAATTTAAATGCTCTATTTTACAAGTAGGCTTACGTTTGATAAGTGTCATAATTTTATTTAATGAATAAGCGTGTTTTTTATTTTGAAACTACATATTTAAAGCAAAACACCACAGATGAATACGGTAAAAAAATAACAATAAAAATAAATTATAGGTATTACCATACTTTCTCAGCAGACTAATCACAATACATCAAACAATTGTTTTGTTTTACAAGTTTTCTGAAATGCTGTTTAAATATGCACATGATACATTTACACTACTAGTTAAAAGTTTTTGAACAGCAAGTCTCTTCTGCTCACCAAGCCTGCCTTTATTTGATTCAAAGTACAGCAAAAACACTAAAAATTTGAAATATCTTTACTATTTACATCAACTGTTTTATATTTGAATATATTTTAAAATGTAATTTATTGCTGTGGTTTCAAAGCTGAATTTTTAGCATCATTACTCCAGTCACAAGATCATTCAGGAATCATACTAGTATTCTGATTTGCTGTTCAAAAAACATGTATTATTATTATTATGTTGAAACGTCTGATCTGAATTTTCTCAGGTTTGATGAATAGAAAGTTCAGAACAGCATTTATCTGAAATAGAAATCTTTTGTAACATTATAAATGTGTTTATCATAACTTTTGATCATTTTAAAGCATCCTTGCTAAATAAAAGTATAACTTTTTTCCAAAAAAAAAGTATATTGACTCCAAGCTTTTGAATGGTATAGTGTATAATGTTACAAAAGTTTTTTATTTCAGACAAATGCTGATCTTTCTGTTCATTAAAGAATCCTGAAAAAATGTACTCAACTGTTTTAAACATTGATAATAATAATAATAAAAATATTTCTTGAGCACCCAATCAGCATATTAGAATGATTTCTGAAGGATCATGTAACACTGAAGACTGGAGTAATGATGCTGAAAATGTAGCTTTGATCACAGGAATAAATTACATTTCAGAATATATTCAAATAGAAACCAGTAGCAGTAATAAATAGTAAAAATATTTCACAATATTACTGCTTTTGCTGTATTTTGGATCAAATAAATGCAGGCTTGGTGAGCAGAAGATAATTATTTTTAAAAAAAAACATTAAAAATCGTCATCAAAAACATTTGACTAGTAGTGATACATAAGAAAAAATCTGAACTTTGGATGAAACCAGATTCAAAATTCTTGTTTTATTAAGCTAAAGCTTTAAGGTTTTTACAGAGGCGTTTCTAGATATCTCTTTTATCACTTAATAAATCAGAAAATGTCAACAGCCAGTAAAAAATAGCAGTGCATGAAAAAAAAATGTAAGAATGTATTGTATATGTATTGAAACTGAAATCTACAGATGCAAATTTAAAATTGACAAGTGCACAAAAAAAACAAACACTGTACTTTCAGTGTACTCTTTTCTTCAGACTCTTATTAAATATATATTATTTGATAAATACTCTTTTATATTGGATTCAGTTGCAATTTTAGATTTAAGAGGTCACTGTTTTTTGTGACCCTGACTGTACAGAATGGCCACACCGTGGAGAATGGCCTGCATGTTGGCCACCAAACTGGCCCCTCTCCAAGGACCCGCTGCTTGCCAGGTTTGTCGCCATGCCAGTCGAGATGCACATGGGTGGATGTCACAGAGGTATTCTGATTCGCATCCAAAACAGAAACAAGAGGAAAACATGTTTGAAGATGACAATGATATGGATGCAGTAGAAGCCAAACTGAACTCTATTATTAGGTGAGTCCTTATACAGAAGCACAAAATCAAATACCGCTGTCTTTATACAATAACAATATTTCCTGTGCAGTGAAGAGAAGAGAATGCGTAAAGCAGCAAAATTTCACATCATCAAGAGGAAAATGAACAATCCTGGAGCCCCAGAGAGAAGACTCAGCTGGGATGCTATTCAGCAGATAAGGTATCAGTGGCTGCATTCACACTGTCACTTTTTGGATTGACAACCGGATTTACTTACAGGTGTAAGTGTCGAAATCTCCCGTTCACACAGCAGCTAACAGAAGCGTCTTGAATACTGTCTGTATGAACGTGCAGTGAGAGTCAAGCCCGTATTTCTTACCAGTGACTATAGCAACAGTGACCAAAATAATATCCAAAATGGCGACGTCCATAAACTGAAAGGCTTATCACTTTCTGACAGGACAAGAGTCCAATCGAACCGCGAGTTCATTCATTAAACCTTCATTAACCGACAGCAGCTTTTGTATTTAAGTGAAGAGCGGAGCGTTTGAACCGCACGTATAACATAAAAACTGACGGGAGTGGCTCCGGTGGAGACTGGATATAAAACTTTAAGATGACACGGCTAATTTCCCCGTCAATGTAAGTTATCGAAACTACACATGAAAGCACGCGACATACGGTAGACGCGCGTTTGTGCGGCAGAGCGGCTCTCCGAATGACTTGATGGACAAATAGTTGTCCAGTCCTGTTCCGTTCACACGGCGCGTGTGTTCCGAGAATGCGGTTGTGAGTGCTGAAAATGTACAGGTGTGAGTTCGGCTATAGAATGCGGGTGTCACACCCGTAACAGTACTGTGTGTGAACGTAACCGTATTAAGGACTCAAATACAGGACTGATGACCGTATTCTGTTGCCTTGTGAAAGTGGCCAGTTATGAATATGTCTGCTTATTACAAAGCTCTTTGGAATACCTGTTTCTGATTGGTCAATCAAGCAGTGGTCAATCATTTTTTATAAAAGAATGTTCATAACCAGCATTTGATTGCACCATGTATGTGACTATATTAAAAATCACCTGGACAGCAGATTAGTATTATGTAATATTTTTGCAGTGTTTATCTTTTGGCTGTGACCACTGTTTTAATGTTTGTTTGATCAAAATACAGTAAAAACAGTAATATTGTGAAATATTATTACATTTTAAAACATAATTTTCTTTCTAAATATTTTAAATTCATAATTTATTCCTGTGAAGGCAAATCTGAATTTTCAGCAGCCATTACGCCAGTCTTCAGTGTCACATGACGCGTTATTAATCAGCTATATTGGCAGCACTGAACGTAAACAATGCGACTGAACCGAATGAATCTAGCATATTTTGCTGATTATTGCTGCTGAAAATGGTCAGTTATTGTCATGTTATGGGCTGTACTAATCGCTCGGACCGGGAATAAACATTTGGAGTACTATAGACTGCCAAAAGTTATAGGAAATCAAGGAGAAGAGTGCAAAAAACTGTCTGAGGGACAAAAGGCGTTTGTGGTTGGTCAAACTGAACCAGGATTTCCAGGGCAAGAATCTTGACAACATTTGTGTTTGTGCTTATCATTTCCAGTCAGGTAGGTGAAATATAAGCTTGTACGCATCTTAACTTTAGTTTGTCAAAATATAGCATTCTTTCCTGCTTACTAAGTCCTTCTCTATATGATTTAGCAGGTTCCACACATTTTTTTCATGGTTTAGACAGCATAAACTAGCAGAACAACATATTCAGTGGCAGTGTTGGGGAAAGTTACTTTTAAAAGTAATGCATTACAATTTTGCGTTACTCCCTGGAAAAGTAACTGATTACGTTACTTAGTGACTTTTTACGGAAAGTAATGCGTTACATTACTTTTGCGTTACTTTTTAAATCTGGGCATTGCTTGCTTCTTTGTTTTTAATATAAAACAATTCTAATGTAAAAGCTCTTATACACCAAAAGTAAAATGAATTCACCTCAGGCTGAAAGAAAAGTACATTTTTGCAGGAGATCACTCTTCAGCTATAAAAAAATGAAGCACAAATGTTAGTTTATCTAAAGTCATTTTTGCGTATGGTTGAATTGTATCATCGAAGGTCAACAGCAAAGACACTGGTTAATAAAATGGGATTAAATACATAGTCTAGAATACAGTAACATCATGTTTACTCCCAATTTCCAGACAGGAGACTTTACTAGTTACTTGAAAAAGTATTATTATTACGTAACTTGCATTACTTGTAATGCGTTACCCCCAACATTGTTCAGCAGTACTTTAACCGTGCAATCCACGCTGTTGTTTACATCCGAGTATCACCAATATGGCCGTGAATCCGGGTAACTGACCCTCTATAACATTTTATGTCTAGCCAATAAAACTGTAGTTATCTGCTGTCCCTCCAAACACTGACCAATCATATGTCTCTTCCTACAGGTACTTAAAGCAGGAGTCGCCAGAGGAATGGACACTACAGAGATTAGCAGAGGGTTTCTCTGTAAGCCCTGATGTCATTTCCAGAGTCCTCCGCAGCAAATTCACCCCATCAGAAGTTCGAAAGCAAAAGCAGGATTCGAAAGTGTTAACTAGTATTGGGCCGCAGTATCTCCGAGATGGAAAAACGGAACAATCCAGACTGCCAAATACTCCAATGCCAGCCGTACTCCCCTCTGGAAACACAGGAGCCCTGACAGCACTGAGTTCAGGAGCGCTTACAGTGAAGGAAACTGAAACTGGACTTGTGCCCTCTAGTGGTAGCATGGTAGCATCACAGCTACCAGCTAAACAGAAAGCGATACCTACTTTACAAGAGCAGCCTGGCGCTAAAGCTGAAACGGACATGAGGGATGATATAGACATGGAGGAGTGGGATGGAGTAATTCTAACAGAGGAAGAATTGGAGCATATCGCACAGACGCTGAAGGAAAAACCCAGTCCAGTGGAACAGAAGGGAAGAGAGTTTTTTGATAGTGAAGGTAACTTCCTGTATAGAATTTAAGTGGCTGCTAAAACATTTGTCGCTCAAGTCTAAGTCTGACATTTAAAAAAAAATAAATAAATAAAAAATCAATGGGACAAATCAATTTATTTCTCAAACAGTTCTGTTCCAAATATACAGAGCAAAAATAAAAGATACAAAGTCGGAATTGCTGAATATGTACAGAGCTTCACAACTAATATGTACATTGATTTTGCACAGCAAGAAAAGCGTAACACCTCTTATAAATAAAATCACTGTCACAATGGAAATAATTTAGCTTTACATTTCATTTGCACTGCATTTATTATTATTATTACCCCAAGTATGGAGAGCAACTCAGTTTAGTAACAAGTATTAAGTAATTTAAGGGCATAATTGTATTTTGTTGTATATTCACATATAACTTGTCAACTAATAAATTTGTCATTCCCGTTTTAGAACTGAAGATGAGCTCTATATTTCATGGGAAGGCACAAGCTATGCCTCCATGCTAGGCACTTGAATCAAAATATACACTAGGATTTTTATACCTATTAAACTCTATGTAACTCATAATCTGAGTTTTATGAAGGAGATTGTCTTCAAGAAAATATGAGACTTTTGAGAATTAGAATTTTGAAAATGGCTGATATTTAAATAGACACTTGGTAGGAAACTCACTGCATCAGACATTGAACATCAAACAGGAAGATGCTAAAAATGCTCTATTGCATTTGAATATTCAAAATGATAATCACATGATCAAAGACCTCAGACCACTGGAATTGTTCTCACCTCACTGAAGTTTGCAGCACATGAAAATAACACATGCAAAGTTATTGTGACTAATGGTTTGTCACACAAACACTTAGTCAAGTTCTAGGCGCATCAGTGTGCAATGGTTTAAAAAAAAAAAGTCACTTTTTTTCTGCTTGATATCAAGGGACTTTTCTGCTGTCAAGATGAAAGGAAAAAACAGCATACCTGTTGAAAGCTACGAAATGACTTAACTACAAAATTGAATTCGGGCAAAATGTGCAAGGTTGTACACAAACTACAACTGTATTCTATTTTACATGCATTTGCATCATTGCTTCGTTCATAAAAATATTCATTATTACAAAAATTTTCCTAACTGTCACAGAAATGGTTTGAAGTGTGACAGTAGCTTACAAATCGATCATGTAATATGTGAAAATGATCTCCATGTTTTATAGTTATTTGTCCCCCTTTATCAAACTCACAGCCTATAATATAGCTACACAGTTTCAGGTACATAATGTTCATAAATCTTAAATATTTTCACTTTCTGTGAAGCCAAATCTATTGCCTGTTTCATTTTATTGCTATGTTCATTCACACACCTGATAACTTACAGCAGAGTGGACATTGACAGCAGATCAGATCACATTCTAGTGATAAACACAGTCAGGGTTCAGTAGCACAGTATTTAAACCTGGGATGCTTGCATTACATGCGTTTGATATGATTCACCGTATTCTGAAATTTCTGCTCAAACCATTTTAAAATCTGATATCAGCATGAGGATAAACAATACCTCTAGTTCTGTACACAAAAGAAAGCAAGTATTTTACAAGTACCCCATTGACAGTCTCATCGCACAAAGGTTTGATCATTCAAATCGCACCCGGAAAGACCCCAATGTCAAAAGAAAGAATTGTGAAACTCCCACAAACAGCAGTTTAAACACTTCTTCACTGCTTTCAGCAGTGTTACATTCATAAGACTCTTCTATCTCGAGAACAGCTTTCTATTGGTGGAGAAGCAACCAGGTTCCCTCCCATTGGTCGAGAAGCAAGGAAGTGCATGACGTTAGCTGGTAGATTAAATCGGAGAAAGCTGACAGCTGGTTTGTGCTTTAGGAAGATAGAGACAGCAGCAGTAATGCCTGCATGACAGGAAATGTAGCTTCTTCTTCTCACTCAATGCTCGTTACTCAAGCAGGTCCTGCCAAACACACACAATTGTATAGAAAGATAAGTACAACTATTTGAAATATGAAAGTTGAATACTAAATATAAATATGCTGATCATACGTTCTTTTTTTCTGGCCAGGATTTTTCAGTTGCCTAAAATGTTTAGGTTTTAGTTCTGGTTATTTTTCATACTTGCTAAAGGTAGTGACTAAAAAGAAGTTTGACCAATAGCTTGCAATCATGGCATATAAATCCTGACAATTTAAAATCCTGGCCAGGGAAAAGATGGTGTATGGGTAGCTTGTAAATAATTAAAGGACAAGTTCACTCCTGAATTCAAATTACCTGTTAATTTACTCACCCGCATGTCATCCAAGATGTTCGTGTCTTTCTTTCATCAGTCGAAAAGCAATTAAGGTTTCTGAGGAAAACATTCCAGGATTTTTCTCCATATTGTGACTTCAATGGGGATCAACGGGTTGAAGGTCCTATATGCAGTTTCAAAGCAGCTTCAAAGGCCTCTACACAATCCCAGCCAAGCAAAAAGGTTCTTGTCTAGCAAAACGATCAGTCATTTTTAAAAACCTCAAATGCTCGTCTTGCATTCTGCGATGCACGTTTATAAAGTAATTACGTTGGAAAGGTCACATGTGGTTAGTTCTTTGTCTGTGTACTTCGGTTCAAAAGGGAAGGGTAAAACAAAAAACTCCATCTCATTTTCTCCTCCAGCTTTAAAATCATCCAACATTTTTGTATTACCTGTTTTTGTAAAGGAGTTTTGACTTTCTTTGCCTGTTTGCTTTGTAAACACTGGGTCGGTACTTCCGCCTATGTCACGTGTGACCTTTCCAATGTGATTCCGTAGTGTGTGAGGTCAAGCTAGTGCATGATGAGCATGTGGTTAAAAAGTATATACATTGTACATTTTTTTTTAGAAAATGACCGATCGTTTTGCTAGATAAGACCCTTATTCCTCAGCTGGGATCGTGTAGAGGCCTTTGAAGCTGCATTGAAACTGCAATTTGGACCTTCAACCTGCAGATTCCCATTTAAGTCCTCTATATGGAGAAAAATCCTTGAATGTTTTCCTCAGAAACCTTCTTTCTTTTTGACAGAAGAAAGAAAGACATGAACATCTTGGATGACATGGGGGTGAGTAAATTATCAGGAAAGTGCAATTCTGGAGTGAACTAAGCCTTTAAGACAAATGTTCAGGCGACTCGATTAGTGCCCGAAGCTGTACCTCATCTGAGTCATCATGGAAATCATTCTTGGGTGCTCCAGCAACTTCTGTCTCTAGTGGATCATCTATGCCGTTGGCTTCCGCATTATGTTGTAAGACAGAGTATCTGTGTACAAGGAACCTGTAAAATACAAAGAGTGATGTTTATTTTATTTGATATATTTAAATGTAGTCTATATGAAACACTTAAAAGTTTTGGAGAATAGACTGACCTTCCACCACAGATGTACTTCTTTACAAACAAAACTGCAATCACTACACCGGTCAGCAGGACGGCTATGACGATCGCAATGACAGGGGCGGTATGTGAGGTAGGTTTATCTGTCTGTGGATTACAGAGATATAAGGTAAAAAGAGGTACATGAGTGGAAATTCATCTATTTTCTAAATGCATCTATTCATCCATGTGTATGTTTTTAATCAAAATGTCATAACTGGATTTTCCAGTAGAAAATACTTCTCTCTATATTATTTTTAGTGCTGTCAATTAATAAAAAAAAAATTTCTGAAATTAATCCTGATTAATCCAATCTAACTTTAAAGTATTTAAATATACCTTTATATTGCAATTATTTCACATTCAAACTTCAAGTTAATGTAGAAACAAAATAAACACAGTATATTTTTAATATTTGTTACATTTTTCTTTATGACTGGCAAGTATCACTAATTACTGATGTCTCTATTTGTTCTTTTTTCCTAATATTTAACCATTGACTATAGCTATTCAACACTGCAGTATAATTAAGAGCTATCAATGTTAACATTTATTAGACTAAAATAATTATTGTTATTGTTATTAGAAAAAATAAAACTTCAAATGTAAGTGAACCTAAAACAATCTTCACATAAACCCATTATTTACCTGTGCCCTTCAACAAGTAGGAAACATACAGAAAATGAATAAAGTTATCAAACACTAAATACTAAATTACATATAGTTGAATCCTTAAAGCTAATAAGTAAAAAGTAAAGTAATTGATTCCTCTTTTTTTTCCTTTCGTTCTTTGATTAACAGGGATCACAGCAGCTGGGTTATTAGCTTATTTGGCTGCTATTACTTTAAGAGCTGCCGCTGCTGAACTTGACGCGGATCTGTGCAATCGAAGTGCGCACGCTATATAATGGCTGACAAGACAGGAAATTTAGTTTTTACTGACATATGGCCTGACAACCTCGTCACCTGTACCTTTCCCAAGCTTGTTTGACTAGCACCTGGCGCTGAAGTGAAGTTTGAGTGCGCATCTGAAAAGTCTCTCGCTTGATGTGGCCATAAAGACATTGTGCGACTAAATAAACAGAAGCAGCAGTTGTGAGTGGGGTGGCCAACACTAGCCCCGCCCCTGCGTTAAATACATTAAATACTTTTATCGCCGTTAAACTGGAAAAATGAATCGCCTGTGCTCATTTTGATAGCACTAATTATTTTATATTATAAAATTTAAAAAATTATAATTTTTAGGCTAACCTGTTAATTTAACATTTGCGTATATATACATACTAAATAAAAGACTGAGGTTAAAACACATTTGAACTCCTGTCTGAATGATTAAGCTAGCATGCTAAATGCATACTAACCAGCAGTTGAGGCTCCAGCAGGTCGCTAACGCATCTCTTGCTCATATCAATCATCCTCCTTTCTGGTTGTTCCCCTCCTTCACACTTATCACCTGGAATCTTTCGGTACCTATTAAAGAATAACAACCATGAAACAATCTCCACGTTGTTTCTAGAGCTTTCCTAATATGTCAGGGACAACCAAGTGCTAACCAGATGCAAGATTATAGAGAATCAAGCGAAAACTGTCTTCTGACTAATGCTAGGACAAACCGTTATTCTTCAAGCAACGGAAAAAAATAAAGAGGGCATTACCCTCTGGTCTGCAGCTGTTCCTTTTTCCCATGGATGCAGATCTCCAAATCATGGCCTTTGAGATCAGCCTGTTCAATACATTCTGAGCTGTTCTCTTTACGGTAGTATCCAAAGTCACTAAGGAGGAGGGCAGAGAATATTTGACATATTTGAAAACTTTGATGTCTTTATTCGTAATTTAGAACAATATAAAACAAATCACAATTAAAGGAGAAGTCCACTTTCAGAACAACAATTTACAAATAATTTACTGACCCCCTTGTCATACAAGATGTTCATGTCTTTCTTTCTTCAGTCGTAAAGAAATTATGTTTTTTGAGTAAACGTTTTAGCATTTTTCTCCATATAGTGGACTGGTATGGTGCCCCGATTTTGAACTTCTAAAACACAGTTTAAATGTGGCTTCAAAGGATCCCAAATTCAGTTGTAAACAACCCCAGCCGAGAGCCGAAAGTTCAAAATCGGGGCACCATACCAGTCCATTATATGGAGAAAAATGCAGAAATGTTTTCCTCAAAAAACATAATTTCTTTATGACTGAAGCAAGAAAGACATGAACATCTTGGATGACAAGGGGGTGAGTACATTATATGTGAATCTTTGTTTTGGAAGTGGACTTCTCCTTTAAAGGTCTACATTTAGCAATATTTAAACATGATAAATTACTTTAAATGACTTTAAATGTGTGTCAGTGTGGGATACAACTAGAATATATATAAAAATGAACTAGAAATGTGTATAAAATAACGAAAGTCCAACAAAACAATGCATTCCTCAAACTAAAATGAAATTTAAAGTTCATTTTGAAAAAAGCAAAGGTATAACTTTGGTTTCCACTCACCACAGGAAGTCATCCAGTGTACAACTGCATGGCGTGGGCTGCTTTGTGACTATGTAATCTCTGCCAATCCAACACACAGAGTCCTTTCTCACACGCAGGAAACGTTCCTTATAACCCAGCATGCAACCATCGTCTGGGTCGCTGATGTCATCAGAGTGTGCCAGCCACTCGATGTAATCACTTGCCTTGCCTGGGAAGCAGACAGAAAGATTAGTTTGTGCTCAACCGAATTATATAAGTGCAGCATGCCTTTGATTTTGTGTGGTTCAAACAGAACTGGTCACTCACAGTTACGTGTCAGCAGGTCTTTAAAGTCAATGGTGTAAGTTACCCAGTGGCTGATCAGAGCATCTTCATAACCCCACAGACTGACATTCACTGAGCGGGCACCAGGCTCTGAGGCCAGCCCTGTGAAGAACATGGGCGTCTGGGTGAACTTATGAACGTGCCAGCATTGCCCCTCATCGGTGGAGAACCTGAGAGACACACAAGCAGACAGTTTTACCGGATATACTTTGCATATTTGCATATTTTCATGTTGGCATAGAAAACCGGCCATGTAAACGCCAAAAGTCATTATTTTTGTTTTCTTTGCACACAAAAATTATTCTCGTAGCTTCATAAAATCACGGTTGAACCACTGATGTCACATGGACTTTTTTATCGATGTCCTTACTACCTTTCTAGGCCTTAAATGTGGTAGTTGTGTTGCTGTCGTTGCAGGATCAGAAAGCTTTCGAATTTCAACAAAAATATCTTAATTTGTGTTCTGAAGATGAACGCAGGTCTTACAGGTTTGGACCGACATGAGGATGAGTAATTAATGACAGAATTTACATTCTTGGAAAACTTATCCTATGTCATTAAACTAACCCTTTAATTTTATTATTTAAAAATGTATTTTATTTCAGCTACTTGCCTTTTTCATTTAGTTTAACTCAATGTACTACAATAAAAATACAAATATTTCAAAATATAAAAAAAAAAACATAATAAAACGATACTCACTTAATCTCAGAGATAGGTTTGGCTTCGTTGTGCTCCACGGCCACCAGCAGGCCTCCAGAGTCTAGGATGGCGTAATGGTGCGGCCCCTTCAGAGCCTGCATCCAGGTGTAGCCTCCGTCATCAGACACGTACACGTCAGGAGTCATCAATGAGATTGCGTCACCTACACTGCCTGAAAAAGGGTGAGCGAAATAGTTCAGTGCAAGTTATTATTACTGCCAATTAAATTAAAACACTAAAACTAACAAAAAAACTTATTTCAATTTGTCACAGAACTGAATTGGTCTTTGGATGGTTTTTAATAGTGTGCGTGCATTACCATGAGCCAAAATAAGTCCCACAGCATTAGGCTCACTCAGAGGCAGCATGGGAACAGTCAGTTTCATGGAGGAGCTATATGAGGCGTGAATATGCAGACTACACTGCACAGGAGGAAGACAACACAAGGTAAATATAAAAAAAGTTAAACAAATACTGTTAGAGGTAGTCTTCTCAAGTAGTTTAACTATTTGGCCACATCTGCCCAATTAATACAACTTCCCTTAAAAGTGGTTCTTACCATTTCTGGATCTTTGGCTGTAGAATCGCACTTGGTGTTCTCTGGTTTCTTCAAAGGAACCCATTCTCCTCCCTGATCAAACGATATTACTGTCTGTACTGAGCCGTCTTTAGCAGAAAAGAGAAATAGAGAGAACACAAAAACATTTCAGAAAAGGTGAATTTGGTATGGAAGCCCATTTCTGTCACTGAATAAAAAATTTAAAAAAGGCTATTGTGACTTTTTATCTCACAATTGTTTTCAAAATAAGAATTGTGTGATACAAACTCGCAATTCTGAGATACAAAGTCAGAATTGCAGCATATAAAATCACAATTGCGAGTTATAAAGTCAGAATTGTGATATATAAACACAATTGCGAGAAATAAAGTCAGAATTGTGAGATAAAAACAATTTTTTTTCTCAGAATTGCGTCATATAAACTTGCAGTTGCAAGTTATGAAGTCAGAATTGCATGATAAAAACTCGTATTTGTGAGAAAAAAGTCTGAATTTAGTTTTTATTTTGCAATTCTGGCTTTTTTTTATAACTACAAGTTTATATCTTGCAATTCTGACTTTTTTCTCAGAATTGTGAGATATAAACTCAATTGTGAGTTATAAACTCCAAGTTTGAGGGGAAAAAAGACTGATACATTCTTAGAATAGCGAAATGTCTCACCATTCTGACTATAACGCACAATTGCGAGTTTATATCTCACAGTTCTGAGAAAAAAGTCAGAATTGTGAGTTCGTTTCACCCAATTCTGAGAAAAAAAAGTCAGAATTGCAAGATATAAACTTGCAATTGTAAGATAAAAAGTCGCAATTACCTTTTTTTAACCCTTTAACTGTCACCGTCCCCCCTGTGGGACACCTAAGTTTACTTCACCATATTACAAATAAATTCTAATCTAATCATGACAAACTATACATTGTTGGAAAGGTCTAAGACTCCTACATAGATATTTTACCATATTTATGTGTTACAAATTATGTAGGAAATGTAATAGATTAATATATGTCAAGAGTGCAACTTAAAAAAATCTACATCATAACATGAGTTCTGACCTTTGCCTTTTTCCCTACCATGTTTTAGAAATCAGAAGAAATTAAATATCAGTTCAAAACTTACAATCTCTAAATTCATCCTTTGAAAGGCATTTTAAAATTAGACATTGCATTACCATGGAAAATGTACATTAAAATCATATTACAAACGTTTTCATTCATGACTTATAAATATTTAAGTCTGGATAGTGCATTTTTATGTCTGTGTTCAAAAATGGGAGTGACAGTTAAATTGTTAAATAAATGCTGTTCTTTTTAACTTTTTATTCATCAAAAAATATCATAGCTTCAACAAAAATATTAAGCAGCAGAACTATTTTTAACTAATTTTTCTTAAATACCAAATCAGGATATTAGAATGATTTGTGCGGGATCATGTGATACTGAAGACTGAAGTAATGGCTGTTGAAAATTATTATTATAGTGATCTAAAATTAAAACCATATAATATAAATGTTTTTTTCTCACTAATGAAACTAATTTTAAAATATTATTTAAAACTATAATAGTTTCTTAATGACACAAAAATAACACTGCTTTGCCATCACAAAAATAAACTTCATTTTAAAATATATTAAAACAGAAAACTATTACTGGTTTTACTGTATTTGTAATCATATAAATGCGGCCATTTAAAACATTAAAAAAATCTTACCGACCCCAAATGTTTGAACAGTGGTCTGTGCGATGTTAAATATCATTTGCATAATCATGTTTATATTTATAAAATAACAACAGGCTAATATTTTGACACTGCTTTTTTCCCTATCGATTTAAAGTATACAAATTGGTTCGGTCCCTCTGGAGCAATCGGATGTTAAATATTACGGCCAGATTATAAGCATATGTCCATCTTGTGTAGGATGCAGTCATACCCTCAGCCAGCACGCTAGTAGTGTAGACTCCTCTGAGGGAAGTGACGTTCGTGAAGTCTGTCTCACCCCCTGGGGTCGTATACAGATGGCGTTCTAGAGACTTGGAATACACAGTGCCTCTGTCATCTGATACATAGATGGTGCCAAACCCAGTGTCTGAAAAAGAAAAAAAACACACACACACAGACAATACAGTTAAAAGACACAGAAACACTGAGGTCTACCTAGCAGTACTGTTCAAAAATCTGTGCTTTTTGTGTTTAATTTGGCATTTTATCAACGGTCCACTCATTGATGTTATGAGAAGCCAGTGGTTGACCAATAAAAGTTTTCAAAACAATGAACAATGTATCTTATGGCAGCACAGATGATTTTATGATGGTTTACACAATAGGAAATGCTAGGTTGCAAGTACATTATGGTTATGGTACATTAAAAGGAAAAACTCACCTCCTGGTTCATCCACATGCATGAAGACCATTTCATCATTGGCTGCCAGTATTGAATAAAATTGCTCATGGCCGACAGGAGGAAGTTGTGCCATGTTCCACGTCTCACCTTTGTCCACTGACACATGTATTGCCCGTATCATATCCTAAACAACATGCATACACTTAAAACATTGCATTCAGGCATTCATATATGCACACAAACACACATACTCAGGTGCACCCTCACACACCTCTGATGCTGACGGCATTACGTTTCCTGATCCAGCCATAACCGAAGCAAACAGGAAGCGTCCGCCGATCCCAAAGGAGTAGATCCTTTCGGCGACCGTCTTAAAGGTAACACCAAGGTCAGCTGACTTTCTCAGCACCAGCACCCCTTTATCATCTAAAAACAAAAAAAAAACATCAAACAGCAACATTACTAGAGAAATATATGGTTTTATGAGTTGCTGTTACCGCACCGGGCCGCAGTGGTAGCGTGCTTTTCCACAGTAATAATTACATAAGGTTTGCTGACTCAAATCCACGGTGGGATGCTGAATTCTAATCCAAAAAGCTTCTAACAACATTTAATCTAAACGCTATTAATGAGCTCTTGAGCAACACCACTCACAGGATGCTGCATCATCCAATCTAACGCTGGTGCAATCACCTTGCAAAAAAGCACATGCATATATTGCCAAACATCAGTAAAAGAAAGCTTACAGTTTAAACTGTACAGTTCCAATCAGTTGGGCTCAACGGTAAGGACGGCCGCTGACAGGACCAGTGTGAAAGAGTACTGGGCCAGTTGACGGGACTGTCAGTGCTGTATCATCACATTTGTCGATCATTAAAATTAAAATTAAAACATTTGGTTTTCAGTCAACTGCTATTGCAAATTCAGATAAAAATCTAACTGTTATCCACAGACGATGTTTTCCTTCAAAACTTCAAGAAAGACTTGATAAACTTGTGATTGCACTATATTTCATTATGTGTTTATTTATTGATAGCTATTATTTTGCCAGCTATTAAAATTGCCAGCTATTATTGCAAATAATAAAAAAATAACAATTATAACTTAATGCCAATGCAGTGACTAACACACAAGGAAGTAAAATCAGAAATAAACAAAAAAATGACACACACACATATTCGTGTCACCACCCTTTAGATCAACAAAGCTATAAATATTACTCACAGCATGATCCGTTAAGGTTGGTGGAGAAGAAGAGAGTATCCATTCCCCTGTGAAAAAGAGGAAGAGAGAATTGATCCGTGAGATTAAACTCTGGAGACCTTATAAAACAACAGCAGTCAGATCAGTTCAGATTAGTCATTTGTTTGCATCTTAACAAGTACAAACATGCTAAACATTAAAATATCAACGAAGGAGACATAGTTCATGATAATCACCACACAAATCATATTTTTGCAATATATATAACAAATGAACAATGCAACAAGAAGCTGGTTACACAGCGATTGATTCTTCATTAAAATTCATGGCATTGTCGTAACAGGATAGCTAGGACTGTCTCAGGTCATATGGCGTATTGTTAAGACAAGACTTAAAGGAGTGACTCAGGTTGAGGAGTCTTCAGGTTGCCACGCTAAAGGAATATTACCAACAAACCAGAGCTGTTATAGTTAACTAAAACTAAAATGTGAAATAAAATCAGCATTAACTGAAATTAATCACTTAGTTGCCTAAGCAGCATTTCTTATTTTCATTTAGTTATACGAGTTAACAGATTGACAAATTCTTTGGTTTTTCAGCATTTTTGTGTACTTTGAACCCTTTTCAGCAATGACTGTATGATTTTGAGATCCATCTTTTCACACTGTGGACAACTGAGGAACTCATATGCAACTATTACAGAAGGTTCAAACACTCACTGATGCTCCAGAAGGAAAAACCATGCATTAAGAGCCGGGGGGTGAAAACTTTTGAATTTGAAGATCTGGGTAAATTTAACTTATTTTGTCTTTTGGGAAACATATAACTATCTTCTGTAGCCTCTGAAGGGCAGTACTAAATTAAAAAAAATATGATAATCAGGCAAAATAAGAAAAAAGTAGACATCTCCATTCTGTTCAAAAGTTTTCACCCACCAGCTCATAATGCATGTTTTTTCTTTCTGGAGCATCAGTGAGCGTTTGAACCTTCTGTAATAGTTGGATATGAGTCCCTCAGTGTGAAAAGATGGATCTCAAAATCATACAGTCATTGTTGGAAAGGGTTCAAATACACAAAAATGCTGAAAAACCAAAGAATTT
>JAHKKF010523794.1:0-18581 GCA_019740295.1 Labeo calbasu | reverse complement strand
TTGTTGGAAAGGGTTCAAATACACAAAAATGCTGAAAAACCAAAGAATTTGTGGGACCTGAAGAATTTTTCTGAAGAACAGCAGGTAGTTTAACTGTTCAGGACAAACAAGAGACTCATGAACAACTATCACTAAACAAAAAAACAGCTGTGAATCCTTCAGGTGGATCTGAATCATTCAGTGCATCTTCATTTTTCACCTTTTTCTAATCAAAACATTTTAACTTATAATAATTTCATAGGTTTCTTCTCAGTATCATTTAGCTGTCCTAAGTATCATTTACTATTCTGGTATTATTTTAATGACTTCATCCTCCAGGAAGTGATACCATTTGTGGCGAGAAAACAGCACAAATATAACTTTGGCAAAAAATTCGGATGAATTCTGAGTTGTTTTGTGGTATCACTCTAAATCATCCCAAGCCCATTAAAAAAAACAGAAATCTGCATGATAAATTAAACCAAAATTTTGAGTGGAAGCAGAAACACACTGTTCTCTTTCATGTCTTATTGCGCTTAAACTGTCAAATACACATACGTTTATGTTAAAAACACACTTAAGTTATAAAAACAGTCGGTTATGTCTGTGAAGGTAAACAGCTGGGAAAGAAATGACATGTTTATATTAGATCTGTGTGGCAGCTGCGTAATATACAGTATATAAATCAATAAATCCACTGCTTTCTTGTCTCCTCTGAGGCTGGGACTGTTCTGTGCTTGTCAGTGCAACCAACAACAAAGTGTTATCATGATTTGCGCAACCTTTTGCCATGGCCAATAAGATCCCCTTTCTACGTCACCAGGGGAGCGAAATCTGAGCGGCTTGTTTTTTCACATGCCTGCAGAGAAAGGCTCATCAAAAAGTTATTGGGTTGTCCTTTTTCACGTTTTCTGGGTTAGTAGATGCACCAGGGACCCGGTTATAGCACTTAGACACAGAAAAAGTCAGATTTTCATGTCTCCTTTAATAAAGTGTCCAAGCTTAACTGGTCCATTTCTGAAACTGTACACTTACACTGATACTTCCTTAAACTGCAACATAGTTATATTCTGAATGTTGTCATTTGAATATGATTTCCATTGAAAAGGAACTGCATAACAAAAATAACCTAGTTTTTTTGGTGTGACTTTCCTGGCTTCTGAAGTCACATGCGACCTTTGCATCCTCTTTTCATGTTTAGTGCCGCACGCTGTAGACTCAAGCTCTCAAGATAACGTCTGACTGATCTGACCCAATTTCCTACTGCCGTTTTGATCCTGTCTTTCGAAAAAAGGTGGGATACTGTTCTTTTTTTAAAACTAGGTTACCCGGAAGGCTGCAGAGACCACTGAGAATGAAACTATAACCTACAGTCAGGAATGCTCAGAGGAGGACTGAAGGAACTATACAGTACATGTATATATATAAACCAAAAAGTTCCCAAACAGATCCGGCTCCCTTGGTCAAACATTAAATGTTCAAATAAATGATTAGCCTTACTGAACTCCCTTGTCAATATAACTACTTCCCTGTTGAAGTGTATAAATAAAAGACTGTTGAATTCAAGTTCAAACAACTGGAGAATCTGACTACGGTTTGATGCAGCAGTTTATCTGGAGCAGGCAAGCTTCCTCGGACATTTGAAAGCTGAGCCGTGTGGAAAAACAGGGTGACTCAGCAGAGAATGTCTCGTGTTGCTGCCATGGTGGCCATATTTGCATGTTTGTGTTTTTGTGTGTCCTGGATGTACAGAACGATCCAGAACACCGGTCAAAACCTAAAACAAAACAGGCCCTACTATATAAAGTCACTCAACCCTAAACCCCTTGTGTCTTCACAAACATAAAATTCGTTCCTAGAGTGGATTTAACAATCATAAAGAGCTTACCATTTGACCACACACACCATCTCGTGGACTTTCTTCCATGTTGCACCAAAGTCTTTAGAGATCCAGAGATCATGCTAAAACAACATCAATAAGATGATATTATGAAAATTATTATGTTATCATGCACCGCTTGAAAAGCATAAACAGGATAAAAGCACTATGAATGTATATCTTCTTGTTTTTAAAGAGGTCATGACATGAAACCAAATTTCCCTTGATCTTTTGACACAGAAGAGGTCTTTATATGCTTAATACATCCTGCAAGTTTCATAACTTAAAATGTCCTCATCATCAATAAAAAAGCATAAAATAACCCTCAGAAAATGGCTCATTTGGATCCCTGATCCCCTTAAAACTTTGTATGCTTGTTTAGAATCACCAGTCGCATGTGCTCAGCAGGTATCGTGAATTTTTGAGTTTTCCTTTAGGCTTTATAGGGTTTTGGATAAATTTGGACAGGCTCCTTTTCTAAACGGCCCCGTTATAGCCTCCCAAAGGGTAAATTAAATTTTTTTTCCCGATAATTATTGACCTAATAATGCAGTGTTTTTTTTCAGATTGAGCAAAAACCCTAGGACTAGTTGTCCGGAATGAGGAGTTCTGTCATGATATGGATATCGCGCGTATGTGCAAAAAAATGCGCAACGTAAAATCTTTTACGCACTTGAAGAATACAATATCACCCCCCAGTGGCCAATTTCTTTCAAGTTTCTCTCAGACCTTTGGGGCTGTGAGTCGAACAGGCCCACTGAGTTTTGTTCCAATCGGCGTCCGTTAACCTTTCCCAACAGGTGCTCAAAATTCATCAGCCAATGTCATCCATGTTTTTTGAGATACACAAATGTCCTTATAGACACTTGTGGCACTACGGACTAAGACCGTGCACACTGTGTTGAAAGGGCAAATGGTTGCACAGTTATAGCCATTTTTATGTTTTTTTCCCTCTAATAGCACCACCAAGTGTCCAAGCTCCGCAATTTTTTTCCCGTGGCCTCAGATTGACCTCTTACAAGTGTTCTGAGTTTGGTGAAGACATCTCATCCGTTTATGAGTTATAGGTATTTTACTAAAAGTGGCCCTGCCCCTTTCAAAAGTTTAGGCGCCCCTTTGCGACAAAAGTTCAATTTTTTTTTTGATAATTATTGATATTCATTCTCCAGGGAATCTTTCTGCACTGGTTTGGTTCCGATCGAAAAACCTAAGACTAGTTCGCAAAAGTAGGTTTTTCAAAAATTTCGCCAGTATCACAATATAATCTGAGGCCAAGGATTCCAACGACATAAGACATTGAGCCTGCGACTGACGGTTTAGGAGTTATAAGGGAAATTCGTACTTTGAATCGCTGTAGCGCCCCGTCAGGCTGATTGGGGTGAGCCTTGGTCACATTGTAGGCAGTGTGAGTACTACCATCCCTCCAAGTTTTAAGTCTCTACGACTTACTTTCTGTTCTGCAAGATCAGTTTTATGCGGAGATCGCTGATCCGTGACCATTCTAACAATTACAATAGAGTTTCAACGCTACGCGCTTGAACCCCTAATTACAATCACTGCCGCTATCTTGTCTACACTGGATACAGTATACAAATGTGTGTTCACTTTCTAAAACAGTCCACACGCTTGAGTCTGTCGTCAATAGGAGTGAAAGAACGTTTGCTTTGACGCATCCGATTTAAACAGCTTGTTCGCATCTTTGTACAGATATAAGAAGGATCCCAGCATAAGGAACAAGTGGATAGTTTATTTTTAATGGCATCCCAGATCGTGTCAGATGTTTGTTCAGAGGATTTTGTTTTGTAAAAGAGGCACAGTGTCATGGAGAGTTCACAAAGAAGCAATTGTTGAAAGATGAAGCGGTTCTAGATCTGACTGCAGCTGCATCACAAACGGTAAGTAAATTATTTCATAATGCTTTGTCTGGAAATGACAGTTTTATTTTGATCATGTTGTCAAAACATGACTTTGGCGTTGGGCGTTGATACTGTTTCCTATGCAATGATGCTAGCCAGTCATAAGAGTGGCTGATTACTGACAAGCTTTAAAGGACCCGCCCCTTAAAACAGGTCGTTTTAGACAGAGGGTCAGAATGAATGGTTAAAAATAATCATTTATTTGTATTTTTTGTGCAAAAAAATTCATTTACATTACAAGTAAACCTCAAGGAACATGTTAAAATGATAAAAAAATCCATGTCATGACCCCGTTAAAAACATTCTTGAGGAGGAAGTGAATAGCAAACATTTACAATAACTATATTTAATATGCTATCATGTCATTTAGATAACCACAAAACAAGAACTCATATCAGTTCAGGAAACCCAATGTGTGAGTTTTGAATTTCACTGTGAGATAAACTAAGGGCTTAAATGCAATATGTGGTCATAATGCATGCTGTCTGAAATAAGTGTACAAATTTATACTAATAAAATTCCTAAACTGATCAAATGGCTCTTAGTAACTTTCCATTTGACACCAAAAAGTTTTAAACTAAGAGGAAATAACACAAAGGTTTTAAAGGCTCTCACCGTGACGCTGATGGCTACAAGAACATCTGAGTTTTGAGGGTTGTACATTATTTGCATTAGTGGGTGGAAGGGCAATTCTGTGTGGATGAAACTCTTGCCAAAATCTCTTGAACGGAAAATTCTGGCACCACTCCCTCCGGAAGCATCTCCCGTGAGGATCACCTGTGGGAAACAATATCAGGGCTTCAAAGTGCTGTCACAAATCCATTGCACTGAGTATTGAAACATCAGCAAAGCAGAAAGGTCTATTTTTACTGTGATTGACAAAGCTGCATCTACAGGCCAATTCAGCAGTTTGAGAAAATCTTTAACATTACAGCTTCCCAGCTCATGTGGACATATGAGGAGTTGCTAAAACACTGGATTTTCGACATTTCTTGCCCACCTTGCCAGAGTTTTCCGGCCCAATTGCGATTCCAAAGTCGGTGCTGATGAAGGTGTTGTTGATAAGTTCTGTGACATCCTCAAATGACTTTCCATAGTTTTCACTGTCACAAAGAATGGAGGATTGAGAAAGAAATTAGGTCAAGCAAATACTACATTGGTATTACAAAAACAAACACACGATTAAAACCAGCACTCACCTCCTGTACAGTTTAGACTGACCGAATCGCAGGAAGACTATTGGCACCTGGAATGTTGTCAGGGCCAGTACCACCTAAGATTGAGACACGAAGACACAAATCTTCAAGAAATGTTTCCAGCATATTAGAATGATTTCTGAAGGGTGATGTGACACTGAAGACTGGAGTAATGGCTGCTGAAAATTCAGCTTTGCCATTGCACAAATAAATGACATTTTAAAACACACTAAAACAGAAAGCAGTTAACTGTAATTGAATGGTAATATATGCATTGATTTCATTGCAGTAATAGGCAGGGTAAAAATAAGGACTTCTTGACGTGGCCATTGAATGTGCACTGGGGCATGAGAGAGGTCAAACTGGTTATGAGTTTGCATTTGACCATATTGTTAGTTGTGTTTATATTTCTTCGTGAGCTTTTGTGAACAGCCAAAGAGATCTGGGAAGATTATCGAGATTTATCGTCTAAATTTAAACCTAAAGCTAAAAAAGTCCTCATCTAACCTTGAAAGGAATTTTTAGCATGGTGGTAGGATCTTCCTGCGACTTCGTCTCAGAACGGCAAGCGTACAATAGTGTGTAAACATAGTTCATCAAAAAAGTGAAACTCACCCCAGTTCCATCGCCCACCCAGGCCAGAGACACAGATCGACTCATATCCTGAAAGGTCCACTGAAAAAAAAAAACCACACATTTTATTAATTTTAAACAAAAGCAATGCTAAAAGTGCATCATCATGGACAAACTAGTTTTATAAGAGTTTTTATACACACAATAAAGTTTTTTATTGCATGTCCTAGAAAGACACTGCAAATGTCAGGCTATGCAAAACACATGCTGATCTTAAACAAAA
This sequence comes from Labeo calbasu, assembly GCA_019740295.1. Taxonomy (NCBI): domain Eukaryota; kingdom Metazoa; phylum Chordata; class Actinopteri; order Cypriniformes; family Cyprinidae; genus Labeo; species Labeo calbasu. The sequence goes on along the minus strand of JAHKKF010523794.1, from coordinate 12,755 downwards.
CACTAAATCAAAAACCTAGCGACTATACCCACATCAATGAACTCAAAACAGTACCAGAAGAACCGATCTGACAAATTACATAGATGAAAAAAACAGAATAAATTGTGAAACTGAAGATGACATATCAAAACAGTGATATATTTTTACCATCCGTTTCGTTTTGACACTTTAAGTGGCTCTCAACCTTTCTGACTTAAATATAACACTTTATATGAAGATATTTCCTCTAGTATTTCTGCTGTAATTATGACAAACTTTTTATTAACAGAAACTGGGGGTGTTGATATAATAAATTCATTAAACGCAATTTAACTTGTGATTCTATAAGATTCAAGATTTGCATGTTTTTCAATAAGATCAATAGTTATTGAAGGGGAAAAAATAATCATTTCCATTTAGATCTTGATTTTTTGTGTGTGTTTTTGCCATTGTAAAAGTTTCTTGTTTCAAATAGAAATTATTAAACTTCCAAACCCCTTTTTGAAAGTGGTTGTTTGAGATGGTTTGAAACTTGTATTAAAAAGAATGGTGATGCATTATTGACCTGTTTCAAGAAGTTCTATTACACTGTCAAATCAAATGTGAGTCTCAAACGGCTAGATTTCTGACTGTCTCTTCTCTCATTTCTCATGCGGATACCCACAGTACACCTGGAAAGAATGAAGTGAACGACTAAAATACTTTTCTAGCTTTGGGCCTTCATCTGTGAACCTTTAAATAACAGTTAAAGGTCAGAGCAAGTATGATCATAAAACAATTACAGGCTGTTTTCTGTTGATTAACACAGTTGTGGTAGTTCCTGTCACCTCTTGTAAATTCATGACAGCGTTCTACAGAAAGACAAACCACAATATCACTGTTTTGAGAAGGTCTACACTGCTGTGAGTAATGAGCAAAGGAAGTTCTAGTTCTGAGGGATGTGTGGTAGGGGTGAGATGAGATGATGAAGCTTCATCCAACCCTCAAACAACTCTTTGTGCCAGTTCACGAAGCAACCACAAGTATTTCTGAGAAAAGGAAGTCATTGTAGATCGCAAGTGTCAGTGTTATTCACTGTTCCATTTTGTAATATTAAGACTTGCTTGTATTATAAAGTATATGGTTTAGCACAAATTAGCATGCATTAAAAACGCCTAGCTAGTTGGAAAAAACGAAGAGTTACACAGGTTGTCATACCAGTTTAACTGGTTCTACAACTTGTGCAAGAAGAACTACACCTCCTTGTCAAAGAGGAACTCCAAATTCAACGTTTTATTGCTATAAAACAAATTGTAAACAAAATTATATAAAATCTTATGCGTCTTCAAATCAGTTTCGTTTTGAAAATGTTCTAGTAAAAAGGAAAATTTGCATTTTTAATCAGTTTACATTATTTCAATTTCTGTTTATCACAAAGGTGCTTTCATAATATATTTGCATACTTCTGAGCTAAGCAAATGTGACACTGGCTGTTTCAAAATCTAGTGAGGTTTAAATAACAACTAAACACGTATTCTTTAGGAACAACTAGTATCTATTTTTACGTCGCTAGTACTGTTTTTACTGTTACTAGTTATTCATTACATACATATTACTTCATATATTCATTTGATACCAGGCATCATAGTAAAAATATCAGTCATTATTGAGTTACTTGTAATTCAGTAAATAAGTGTTAGCAACATAAAACATATACTAGTTAGTCTGCAGGTGTAAATGTTTAAACAGATTTTCAGAACTCGGTTAAGACGCACATATGCTGTCAAAAATGCTGTCTAGTTAGGGGAAGATCCCTAGGTTTTGAGACACAACCGTGGGGCAGCATCGAGTGAACTTACGTTGTGCGTATTTCTAGTTAACTTGCTCTCAAATCCCTCCAACCCATTACAGGAGTCTGATCCACCATCTGCGCTCCTTTTCTGGATGTGACGGTGGATTTGAGAAATATCTGCATCCGATCCCGTCCCGATTAGACTTCTGGCAGCAACGGGAGACTTCACATACACCCGGTGCGCGTTATAGGATCCTGGCTCTGCATGGAAATCCACCGCAAATGCCATGGGAAAGAATAAAAGTGCAATAAAGTATCCTAGGCCTCTCATTTTTCGTCCTCAGTGTATTTCCAACACGACTGTGTTGCTGTTTTAAATACGCATTAATTCCTCTGTGTCTTCCTCCTGAGCGGCTGCTGACGGTATCAACAAAAACAGACTGCCTGTGACAGCGAAAGGTCCCTACTGCTCATATTATTAGTGCTGCCTCCTAAGAGAGCACATCAACGCCCTTTTTTATTTGAGCAATGACAACTGATAATTATCAAGGTGGCAAAAAAAATCGCAGATCAGGCAAGTTGCTCTAATAGACTGACAGTATCCTTGACAGTATTTCGTGTTAAACACTTGCAAGTAAGAGCAACCAAAAAAAATATATAACGGTGAAAAGAATGCACCTTGCAGAGCCTGCACCTGATTCGCTGCAGCGACTGGTGCGACTTTCTGATTGGTCTGTAGCTGCACCTACTATTTCTGTGAGCCTGTGCTGTCAAGTTAGTTTGACACGACACACTTCAGAGGACAGTATCATGTTTAAACGTGATTCTTGCGTTTCATACGTAAAATTGTCTTAGGTGAAATATACATTTAACGGCTGTACATGCATATTATCAGTGACCCACTTTTCCATTTACACCTATTTAATAAAATTTTTTTTTACTGAATGCAGTTCTCATAATTTGACCAAAGCCATGCATTGTCTTCCTCATTTAAATGCGCATTTCTTTTAGAGGTCAAATAACAAACTGCCCACTTTGGCTGCACACATGCTCTGCTTATTTTTATATCAGCAAAATAATTTCATGAAACAATAGCAAGTGCATGACTCATATTGTCAATACATTCTCAGTGAGATCACAGTGGAAAATTTAGTGTGGTCTTCCAATGTGCATCGTGGAAGAAAGAAGCATCTGTTCATGCACTTCACAGATCAGCCTACAATATAACAATGGATTATCATCAAAGTCTCTGACTCATATCATTATAGATGAATTTAGTGCATCTTCCCCCAGATTCTAACCGTTTTATCATTGTATTACACCAACAAGATTTTTCACAGTTACTGACGACACATGCGAACATGTAAAATACGACAACGTAAAGGGTTAGTTCCTTAGTTGTGATCAGCCATTTGATTTTATCCCTGTTTTTTTAACTGTTTATAAGTTTAGATTTCAGCATTGTGTTAAAGTTAAATAACATTTACCAACATTACCAAATCGTAGAATTTTCAGTTACATATTTTATTTTGTGTGTGTGTGTGTACATGTGATTATTTCAGGCTCTGGCCTGGAATAGCCTATCCCATGATCACAAACCATGTGACACAGAAAAAAGGCTTATTGTGATTCCCATCGGTTCTCTGTAATTCTGATCTGCAGTCATGCTTATTCTAGATCTGCACTGCTGGCCGAGAGCCACGTGCTTCCAATTCATCCTGTCTCTTCTATTAGCAGCTAACATTTTGCTATTTGCTAAAGAGGCGAAGTATGGACGTCATTGCTTTTGCAAGGAAGATTATCATTCTAAATGTCAGCCCAATGTGACTACAGTAATGTCCTTTTAACTTTGTAGTGCACAATAAAATTCTGAATGGCTGGAAAAACCTGTCATACAAGTAAAGATGGTGTGACCTGAATTCCTCACTAGTGACTGTACTGTATAACGTCTGGGCACCTCCTATCCATTGAGAGCTAGGCAACTTTTCAAAGTTAAGTTGAAAACAAAACAAGTGTTTATTACCTAAAGTGGATCTGACAGGAAATTCCCAGTGACAGACTGTTCCTTTTCACCATCAGTTGCGAATTTTAGGCCACATGAGACCCTTTTGCAACGTTAATGATGTTCACTCAACATTATTTTACACAACATGGGAAAGACATTTAATGGGATAGTTCAACAAAAAATAAAAGTTCTGTAATCATTTACTCACCCTACAAACCTGTATGAGCTTCTGTCATCTGCTGAACACCAAAGATTTTGAAGAATGCTGGTAACTAAACAGTTGACAGTAACCACTGTCTTCTATAGTTTTCTATAGTGTTTTCATTACACGTTATCAACCGGCCATATTGGCAGCACTTAACGTAAACAATGCCACTGAACTGAATGAAACTCGGATATTTTGCTGGTTACTGCTGCTGAAAATGGTCAATTATTGTCTTGTTTTGGGCTGTACTAATTGGTCAGACCAGGAAAAACATTTGGAGTACTATAGACTGCCAAAAGTTATAACAAATCAAGGAGAAGAGTGCAAAAAACTGTCTTAGGAACAAAAGGCGTTTGTGGTTGACCAAACTGAACCAGGATTTCCAGGGCAATATTTTCGACAACATTCGTGTTTGTTTTTATCATTTCCAGTCAAGGTAGGTGAAATATTAGGCTAATATCTTAACTAATATTGCTCGTATGTATCTGTAGCACTTATTAAATTTAGTTTGTCAAAATATTGCACCCTCTCCTGCTTGCTATGTCCTTCTCTATATAATTTAGCAGCTTCCACATATTTTGTCCATGGTTTAAACAGCATAAATTAGCAGAACAACGTGTTCAGTAGTACATTAACCGTGCAATCTGTTGTTTACATCCCAGTATCGCCAATATGGCCATGACCAAATCGTGACATGAAGTTCAAACCCTCTATAGTATTTTTCCATACTATGAAAGACAATGTCTACGAATATTTGATGACAAAATTTCTGGTTTTGGGTGAACCTTTAATGTGTGGTATAATTTTAAACTAAATGTACAAATTTTAAGATATAGCAATGCTTAAAAATGTAGTTTTCCTTTATTACATCAAAATGTGCATTTGCTAGGCTAATAGCAAGGAGAAGATATAAACACAGGAGTGGGGACAGAGCAAAAATGGCAAAATGAAAAAAGGCACTTATAATATGAATTAATGTAACAGGCCGTCTGTAATAACAAATATTAAAAGATGGTATCGGCTATTCATAGCATAAGCCAGATTTACACGTTAATGAGGAACAACCTATGGGAATGAGCCGCCTCGTGTGAGAACTGCATCTACATAAGTGCGTCCTCTTGTGGTCAAATTAGAGCAACGCTGAATGCTGTAAATCAAGTTTAAGACTTCATTATTTTAAAATGACTGAAAATGACCAGGAATGTCACCAAATAATATCTGCCAACATTTATGCACAATACAGTTTGTAAGCATTAAATATTTCTAACAGCTAAGATGATAAAAACGACGATAAGATGTGACAGGGAAAGTTTGGCAACCGAAAAACAGATTTTTTTTTCTGTAGCTCGCCCATGCCTCAGTTTGTCTGGGTGATGGTAATACGTCACAAATCACGTGGTTAAAACCATGTCTAACGCAGAAACAAGAAAAGGGAAAGGAACTTTGACAACTTTATGAAATTTGTCTGGCGGCTAAACAAGGTAATTCTTCTTAATCTTCCCTTTTCTTCAGTGCAACAAAAAGCTCTCAGCGCTTTCCGCTTTACACATTTTAATTCGCTTAACCTAATTGCAGAATTTAGTTCAGATATGATGAAATAGGGGAGAAAAGAGTTTTCGAGAAAATGCTGCAGCAAAATGTTTCCGGATGTTTGGTTATCGCACCCTTTTCCGACAGTTGTAACGGTTGTTTGATGGGCCGCTACTAATGCTGTTTTATTTGCAGAACACGATGAGCGGGTTTCAGTTAGATATCAGCCCTCTGAAAGAGCCCCTGGGATTTATACGTGTACTGGAATGGGTACGTGCTTTTCTGTTAGTGTACTTATGATTTTGAACTATTCTGTGTATGTACATCACACGTTATTAGAAAAAATGACAACATATGACAGTATTCTCCTTATTTAAGTCACCAAACGCATTCTTTTTTAGGTTACTTGTGGTGTAAATTTTTCTTGATGCAACTATGACTCAGTTTACCTTTGTGGTTTGTCAGATAGCTTATAGATAAAGTGTCTGTAAACAATTTCTGTATTTTCTTTGTCTATAAGTATTTTTTAAAAAAAGATGGCGTTAAAAAGAGGAACCAGAAAGCACTGAGGCTGTGTGAAGCTTTTAATGCTGATTCAGATAGATTATTTGCATTTCTTCATATGCTGGTTTTAGTTTAATCATGTACACGCTTCCTTTGGTTTCCATTTGTACCGTGTTCATATGAACATTCATTCATTCCATCTCTTTGTATTCACTAACTTTGTTTACAGGTATTTGCTATTTTTGCTTTTGCTACAACTGGGGGTTATTCTGGCTCTAGCAGTTTCAACATCAAGTGCAAGTACAGTGACAACAAGGAAATAAATGTATCCTTCAGCTATCCTTTTAGGTAAATGATTTGATTAAAATGTATATGAAACTCATTGTTTATAATAAATATATTTTTAATAATTTTATTCTTTGTTACAAAGGCTCAATACCCACAGTTACAGCGTCCCAAACTGCACAGTAAACGGAACTGCGTTTAAAACTAAACAACTGACTGGAGATTATTCATCTTCCGCTGAGTTCTATGTAGCTGTTGGAGTTTTGGCTTTCCTGTACAGCACAATTACTCTCGTGTTGTATCTGGGTTACCAGCACATCTACCGTGAATCTCCTCGTGGGCCCAACATTGTGAGTGTGTTTAGGTTTAAGCTCACACTGTATCTGTTTTTAGACTTCTGTGTGCATTCTTAACCACTGCTATGTCTGTGCATGCCTTCATATCCATATTGCATATTCAGTTCATATTCAGTGGCTGACTGAGATGTTGTATGGGAAGTGAATGCCAGTCACTGCATGTCTGATAAGTTAATTTACACACTTCCTGACTGTTATTAAATTAGCCTGTTCAATATTATGCTGGATTTCAGCATCACTTGGTTGTATGAACTTTTGTGAGATGTTTCTGAGCTGTGTGGGGGTGGGACAAGTTCCGCTTGTGCGTAAATGAAGAAACAGACGGGTGGGTTTTTCTGACAACAGCTGCAACTGTTAGTCCAAACAAAGTGTCCTGAGGATGAAGGGAAGGCATTAGGGTGTTAAATATGAAACACTGGTGCACTGATAACATTTATGAATATAAAACCTATGGAATAATTAGGTTTTTTTTAATGTTTTTAAAAGAAGTCAATGTATTCTTTTATTATTAAATTAAAGGGTTAGTTCACCAAAAATGAAAATTCGGTCATTAATTACTTTGTTCATCTTCGGAACACAAATTAAGATATTTTTGTTGAAATTCAAATGTTTTCTGACCCTCCACAGACAGCAAAGGTCCTTGCACTTTCAAGGCCCAGAAAGGTAACAAGAACAACAAAATAGTCCATGTGACATCAGCGGTTCAGTCGTAATTTTCAGATTTTCAGAGGGTCAGAAAGCTCTCGGATTTCATCAAAAATATCTTCATTTGTGTTCTGAAGATGAACAAAGGTCTTATGGGTTTGGAACAACATGAGATTGAAAAATTAGTGACAGTTTTTATTTTTGAGTGAACTAACCCTTTAAGTTACCCTTTTATCATTTATTTTAATTTAAGAAAATAAATTAAATTCTTTAAATTAAATTAAAATAAATTAAATAAATAGGAAATTAATACTTTTATTTAGCAAGGACACATTAAATAAAGATTTCTGTTTCCAAAAAATGCAATTCTTTTTTTAATTTAATATTCATTAAAAAAACAACTGTTCAGCTGTTTTCAACATTGATATCAAATCAGCATATTACAATGATTTCTGAAGGATCATGTGACACTAAAGACTGAAGTAAAATATATTAAAATTATAAATATTTAAAATTAAAAAGACAGCTAGTTTCTTTTTAATATTCTGATCTTTCTGATGTTTTTTTCTGTATTTTTAATCATATAAATGCAGTCTTGGTGAACATAAGACTTCATAAGAATCATATTTATTCCAAACATTTGACGGATATATTAGAATAACTCTAATAATATTATTAATAATACATTTCATAATTTATATGTATATATATTTTTTACATGTGTTACTTTCATTAGGATCTACTGTTAACTGGGATCTTTGCGTTTCTCTGGCTGGTGAGTTCATCTGCATGGGGAAAAGGCCTTACAGATGTGAAATATTCAACCAATCCAAATACGCTTGTGTCCATAACCAAAGAGTGTCGCCTTGAACTATACAACTGTGCTGCTGGGCACATCCCCTTAATGGGCCGCCTCAATTCTTCAGTGGTAAGAGGACTATAATGTACAGTAAAATGCTAAACCCATGACATCATACATGGATCATTTATTTTACTTGTTTATGATTTATTTACCTATTTTCCCGCTTATTTTTACTGCCATCCTTTGTCTGTACATATGTAATGTGAATCAAATTCATTCAAAACAAATCAAATGAGGTTACTAATGCAAATAATGTGAATCTATGAATCTATTATAGATCTTTGGATTCCTCAACCTTATCCTGTGGGGAGGCAACTGCTGGTTCCTTTACAAGGAGACGCCATTACACAAGTCAGCCAATCAGCAAGCGGGAGCAGAACAGCCATAATTAAACAGCAGGTCACATCCACATTCATCAACCAGGTGTTGTTGCAGTATTAATGTGGTGCTACATAGCACCCGGTTGACTGATGTTATGAATCTGCCTAACTTGACCTGTGTCACAAATCCACCAAAGGTCCTTATATTCAAATATGGTCAAATTTAGATGTGCATTTTACACACTACAGCACAGCTGTATACTTAGGAAAGGTACAAGGGCACCTTAGCAAAAAAAAAAAATGTTTGTACGAAGTAAATTGCTTCAATAAAATGTTATATTTCATCTCTTTACTGTTACAGTCATGAACAAAATGTACGGAATGTTTTTAGCTCCTGTTCGCTGAATTATTATTATTTTGAATTTGATATATAACTTGAATTTGAATTTGTTTTGATGTTGTTCCCTTTTTATAACAAACGAAGCTGTGCACTATACAATTCTGTTGTGTTTAGTCAGTTTTGGCTTTATAAAATTTCATCTCAGCTTAACATTTCCACTGTGCTTTTTGTGGTTAAAATGTACTTTTATTAATTGAACTGTGTGCCTTATAACTTAGTTAGCCTATATTTAAGAAATGTTTACATTATATCAGGCACGACTGTTTTTGTTTGTGTTTAATACTGTTTGAGGCTATCTTCAAATAAGGAAATAAATCAATAAACAAACAGATTTTTTTGTGTGTATGTGTGCATCATATTGTTCGTTGGCCCACATATATGTGTAATTTCTATTTGATAAATTATTTATGAAAATTAATTAATAATTTTAATTTACTTGGGCTACAAACTGCACAAAAGGCAAAACATTTCTTAGACAAATGTAAACAGAATCAGCCTGCATTATTGTGAACATCAACTGTTGGTGAGTTGTAAGGATGTCTTTATTACTATTATTATTTATTAACTTGATGTTTTTTCTTCTTGCCTTTTTTTAAACTGAGTTTACACATTATGATGTAATATACAGAAAATTGGGTATTTCCTTAATGGGTATTTCCAACAAATGTACGGACACGAGCATGAAGCGATGTCTGATTCGTGAGCTAATTCTTTTGAATCGGATCTTTTCAATGAATCGTTGAACTCGGTCATAGAGTGAACAGTTTGTTCACGAATCTAATTGAATCGATCTGAGCAGGTCTCGATTCAACAAGTCTTCTGTTTCGGACATTTATTTCTCTAAGTTAAGCGTTTGGAGTTACTTAAAGGGAAGACACAACAGGCAAAAATATTGTTTTGAATGCTTTGATTCTTTTTTTATATATATATTTTGGACTACTTCCATAACATGTCTTCTTTCATACTAGTGGAAAGATAACATCCAAAAACACATATCATCATTTATATTATTACACTTATATTATACACATTTCTCAAAAGGAGTTTTGATTTTTGACTGAGACAGAAATCCCCACTTCAGCACTTTTATACACCAAGCTTTTTAGTTTATTTCTACCTTTTTTAAACAGAGGGATATTTTTAATTTCTAAAAGCCGTCTGGTGAATTGGTTTCTGTCTGTTTTATTTTCTGATTTATGGAGACAGGTTTCTTTATTGGCTGGAACGTAAAATAATCACTGAATCTGTTTGAGTGAACCGATTCTTTGAAACGAGCATTTCAAAAGAGCCGACTCGCAGAATTGAGTCGGACCTCTCATCGCTAGAAGGTAATCCGTAGTGAACGCGCAAGATGACGTCGCAATGCGTTCCCGTCGTGATGGTGGCGGATCGTGCACGCGCTAAGACAGTAATGGCTGCCCTAGATCGGCGGATTTCCATCCTTGACTTTGTAGGGCAAAGCTGGGCCGCTTGGATCGACAAAGCGAACCTATCCACGTCGGATGGTGAGTAAAATAACGTCGAGTTCTCGATACTTTCGGCTGTAATCGCGTCGAGCGAGCACAGGAAATGGATTTGTTTGAAAAGAGCAAACCCCGGCCACCACGACCCAAACAAAGGCCCCGCCGGGTCCTAGCGCCGCACGGGTTGCAAGCCGACACACTGTACTTTTGGAAAATCTCCCAGGTCCTAGCGCTCCGTTTAGCCGATGAATATCCCTTTTATTATAATGTACAGTCTTGTAAATGAGTTTGTAATTTGCCTAAACGGATTATGTATGTTGTCGTGTCGGTTAGAGTTTTAAAGCCAAAAGATGCGGCTCAGTATGTCATCTTTGGTGATCTGACAGCCAGCGCGACGGGAAGTAAAGGTGGAGACGAGTCTCTGGCCAGAGAACTATCAAGATAAATAAATATCTGAACCCATTTACACACTCAAAGGTTTATAATTGTTCTGGTCACCGCGAGAACATCTCATTATTATCAGATTATCACGCAGTGACAGTACGTGAAACGCTAGGCTGATATTTCCCTGTGCAATAACCAGAGGCATCTTTACATCAAACTGCCCTTGCTCTGACTTTTCTTTACATTACATTTGTATATAACACACTGAGTTGGTCTCACTCTGTCTATCTTGCTTATCAACTGATTAATACTAAGAATTGCATTTTTCATGTATGTGGTTCATGTAATACAGGAAATGACCCATATTTATGAATGCAGTGAGCTGTGGCCATTACAAGTGGGAACATTCGGCGCTGTTGCTTTGACATTTGACGGTATATCTAAAGCAGTTCTCGACTGGGGGACCAGGGCCGAATAGGGGGCCTCAGCAAACTTTAAAAAGAACAGTCCATGGTCTACAGGAATGACCCAGTTATGAACTTGACATCAGCCATCTTCACTATTCTACAGCCCACCCTGGAAGTCTAATAGCCCACCTTAAACTCCTGAGACCCTGCATCCTCATACAGTATGAGGACATGATGTTTTAGTGATTTTTCTCCTGTACAGAGCACATTCAGGGATTTTCAGAGATACTAAATGTTTGGATGTTTCACCATGACCACTCCCTCTCCTTGGTCTTCAAAAATGTCCTCTTACGTAAATATGATAATATTTTGTAATTATCATTTAAATCTGACTAATTTTTAAACTGTGTCATAAATCAACATCTCAGGAAAATGTTATGGGGTTTCAAATCAAAATATGACTTTCTGTTACGAAACAGGATGTTGATTTCATACATGTCCTCATATGAGGACACTGGGACTAGAAGCATGTTTCTTACGCATTTTGGGAGACACAACAAATGAATAGGGAAAGAAATTATTTTGCAATATTCCTATGAAATATTATGTATTATTATGAAAATCTTGTCAGTTATTACTCCCATTATCACACTTCTGTTTTCGTTACATGTTGCCCCAAAAATATTAATATGCAAATTAGATTTAGTTTATAGATACACTGTATATAATGAGTAAACTTGTTTATGGCAATTTACGCACATTTCGCATAAAGAAAAATGGTATATAAAATCATTGTTATAACACAGTTGAGACTCGTCTTTATACCGAAAAATCCTGAAAACTAAAAATATATTGGTGATTTAAAAAAAACAAAAACAGCTGTTTTTGCCTATTCACGTTTATTCATGTTTTTATTTATTTTTTTAATCTACAAAGAACATAGCATAACTTACGAATATGAAAATATCATTTAAAATTTTAATTTTTTTATTATTATTTTTATTTTCTTTTTTTTTTTTTTTTTACATTTTATTAATGCTCTAAACAATGTAATGACATGAAAAAATACTAATTTTTTACTAAATTCTTTTCCTGGGTCTCAGGAGAGATCTTAGAGAGATCTCAGGAGAGATCTAAGATCTTAGAGCCTAAGCTGGATGTGAAATAAAATGGGTTACAAATAATGTTATATCAAAATAATAAATAAATTGCTAAAACTGCTGGAAGAGATGTAGGCCAATAGCATGTAAAGTGATATCACATTTGTGGTTAAAACTCATTACTAAAATTTCACTTTTTTACTGTAATATAAAGGTCTTTGGCAACTGAGTTTTCCATCCTACTCAGTAATGCAGATTTCACATCACACCTACTGACTCCTAATTTGACTCAACCTTTACACACAGTGAACACATTGCAAACAATATATTGTTCTTTTCGACTGCAAAAATAAAAACTTTGTCAAGGATTTTCTAAGCTAATACACATACCTAAACGTATGTTGATTCTATTAAAGGGATAGTTCACCCAAAAATGAAAATTACCTCATGATTTACTCAACCTCAAGCCATCATGTATACAATTGTATTCTTTCAGATGAATACAATTGGAGCTCTTCCACACATTACAAGGGCAGTGA
>JAHKKF010523793.1:1860-21203 GCA_019740295.1 Labeo calbasu | reverse complement strand
AAAAAAAAAAAAAGATTCCCAAACCCACCCAAAATCCTGATCTGAAACAAATGATTCGTGAACCATCATTTCAGATCAGGACTCGTCGCGAGGATCGCCAATCATTCAATTCACTAAATGATTCCCGAACCTGCTCTGAAGTCTTGATCTAAATCAAATGAGTCACAATATGTAATTTGAGGTCCCAATCTGAATCAAATGATTCATAAAGTTCCAATCTAAATCAAATGATTCACGAACCCACTCTGATCCAAATCATATGATTCCCAAACCTGCTCCGAAGTCCTGATCTAAATCGAATGATTCGCGATACAGGATTTGAAGTCCCGATCTGAATCAAATGATTCACAACATAATGATCTAAATCAAATGACTCTGAAGTCCTGGTCTAAATCAAAGATTTGTGATACACGATTTGAAGTTCTGATCTGAATCAAATGATTTGCGAACTTCTAATCAAAATCATGATTCCCGAACCTGCTCTGAAGTCTTGATCTAAATCGAATGAGTCACAATATGTCATTTGAGGACCCAATCTGAATCAAAGGATTCATAAAGTTCCAATCTAAACTAAACGATTTGCGTCTAATGATGAAGTCTAATGATTTGCGAACCTACTCCAAAATCCAGAACTAAATCAAATGATTCACGATTCACGAAGTTCCAATCTAAATCATATGATTCCCAAACCTGCTCCGAAGTCCTGATCTAAATCGAATGATTCACGACACGTGCTTTGAAGTCCCGATCTGAATCAAATGATAAGCAAAGTTCTGATCTAAATCTAATGATTCGCAAACCTGCGCCGAAGTCCTAATCTAAATCAAATAATTCGCCATACGAAATTTGAAGTCCACGATCTAAATCAAATGACTCACGATACGTGAAGTTTCGACCCAAGTCAAATGATTCACAAACTCACTCCGAAGTCCCAATCTAAACCAAATGATTCACGATTTGAAGTCCCAATCTCAATCAAACGATTCACGAGCCAGCTGGAGAAATAGTGAATCATTTTGCAATGCAATGGTTTAACTGATTCAGTTTTTCAAAAAGGTCCTTTTCACCAATCACTAAGTGCTTTATAAAATCATTACAAGTGATGTCGAAATTTGAAAATGAATGGCTCTTTTACTTGTTTTTTGCTAGTGAATCCCTTGAAAGGAATGATCGAAGTCACGAGTCTGTATCAATCGGAGCGGTTCCAGCATAAATGACTCTCAATTCATTCGGTTCATCCATTTCTCCTTTTGTGCCTTCAGCCATGTTTACACGTCAGTACTACTACTGGCTTAGCTCACTAGTTTTATGACATTAACTGAAATAAGCAATGATGTTTTCTGAATTGCTGAATTTTGCGTGGAAAAATAAATAAATAATTTCCATAGACACATTTTCAAGTACCTCTTCAAGAAAACTGCCATTTTCAAGGGTTTTCTAGGCCTTAAGTTGTGTAAAAAAAAAAAAAAAAAAAAATCAAGTACCTCAAGCACTTTAAGGACCTTGTCAAACCCTGCAACCCAAACTTACTGGTGAATCCAGGTCCGTTGGGCTATCCAGAGTGTGCGTGAAATAAGACACATGTGGAGCAAGAAGAGGACGCAACATTGGTCCACTCCGCAGGGAACACAGCGCACGGAACTCCCGGAATATGCTGATCAGCGATCCAATGACTTCACAGCACACCGGTTGGGAATTCACTGAAGATACATTACCACGTGTCTGAATTGTTAAGTTCAGGATTGGCCTGGAACCTGGGGAGGGACAGAGTAATGAGACGGTGGACATAAACATACACAACCCTAATTAATGACACCACAAGTCACACACCTGTACCTCTGTTGGAAACATTGGACCGAGACACATAACCGAAATGAGGATGTGGTTCATGGAAATTAGGCTCATTGCGGGCATATGCCCCAGTGTTGTCCGGCAACCAAAGTAGCACAAGGTCCTCTTCTTTTGGGTACAGTTGTCTAACATCAGTCTCCTGAGAAATGCTTGCTACAAAAAGTAGTAAAACTTGGTTGATGCTTGAAAGAATATAGCCCCTGGCTTGTTTCAGAATACACTTTATGGAAAAAGCATAAGATGAATTGCCCAAAATGCCTGGACTTACCTGTGAAGCTGGCACTAGCTGTGCGATTGCTGTATTCTATACCCTGGACTGTTAGGTTAAGCTTGACTCTGTCCTCTCTGAGCCATTCATTTGCCATCTATTGAAAATGGAATTGATTAACACTGGTACAAAGTCCAATTCTTAACTTTGTAACAAGTAAAAAATTTAAGGGATAGTTTACCCAAAAATGAAATTATTGGAAATGGAATACTCTTGATGAAACCTGAGAGCTTTCTGAACCTGCATAGACAGCAACGCAGCCAACTTGTTCAAGGTCCAGAAAGGTAGTACGGCCATCGTTAAAATAGTCCTCATGACATGAAGTGGTTCAACCATGTTATAAGCTTCTTTGCGCACAAAAAGTATTCTCGTAGCTTCATAAAATTAAGATTGAACCACTGATGTCACATGAACAATTTTAACAATGTCCTTACTACCTTTCTGGGCCTCGAATGTGTCGGTTGCATTGCGGTCTATGCAGGGTCAAAAAGCCTTTGGATTTCATCATAAATATCTTAATTTGTCTTCCAAAGATGAACGAAGGTTTGGAATGACATGAGGGTGAGCAATTAATGACAGAATTTTCATTTTTGGGTAAACTAATCCTTTAACTGTATAAAATCTAGTCCTATTTACATCCAAATGTTTAGGCGTTACAGAAATAAGATGTCCCACCTCTTCAAACGCGTTAATTAGCAACAGGGGGTACAAGGTGTTGAAGTACTCCAGGTAGCTAGGAAAGTGAACCGGCACTCTCTTTAGCGGTAGCTGGCACAGATCATTTGGACTCCCAAATGCTTTGTAATTTTCAAGCATCCTATATTCCCATTTAAGGATTGCTTGGGTCAAAACTGAAAGGTCAAACTTCGGACTTTGATCCATCGGGGGTGCTGGTTTGTTAACTGGAGCATTAACTGGAGCCTCAGGTCTTTGGTATACCTTGTAAGATGGTGGCTCCGAGGTAGAGCTTATTTTAGAACTAGTGACCAATTTAGGAGCATAAGGAGTTTGTTGTAAAGGAAGTGGCTTTGGGAGTTGAGGAGGGCGGGGTTGTAAAGGAAGTGGCTTCGGGAGTTGTGGAGGAGGAAGGGGTTGTAAAGGAAGTGGCTTTGGTTGTAGAGTAGGGAGAGGTTGAAAGGTTTTTGGAGGTGGCATTGGTGGGGGCAGTCGTGGAATCCTCGCTTTCGCAACATTAGCAGCAGGAGGAGGCTTCGCTCCTTTCTCCATTTCAAGGACAAGCGAGGCACTGCGGGAGCTGGGGGTGTATATTTTTGTGGTTGAAGGTTTGGCTTTTTTCTGAGACACAGGTGACATGCCAGGCTTCAAAAACAAATGATCATCATTTCCAGCAGGAGGAGTCGGAATAGGTTTAGGCGCCAACACTGGTTGGCCTGGGGTATCGGACTCACTATCCGTATCAATGTCCATGTCAACGGGATCTCTCTGGGTAAGAAAGAGTTCTTCATCATTTTCCTCCTCAAACTGCTCCATTTGAGAGCACAGTTCCATGTCGGTGGGTTCCATCTGAGTGAGGAACATCCATTCTTCATCATCCAATTCTTTTGATCCCCGAGTAGGTGGTGGTTCTTCCTCCACGTTGACATCGGCAGTGTCGCTTGCCTGGAAGTACTTGGATTCTACTCTTGTATCATTTCCAACCCCATCACCTCTAGAACTGGTTTCTGATGTTGGCTTTTCATTATCCTGCTGATGGTCAGGATCTGGTTGAGGAGAGGGTAAGAAATCACCACTCTCGCTGCTTGCAACTGTAGGTTTCGGCATGCGAGTTTCTCTTGGCTGTTTGGTCTTTGCTGGTTTGGGAGCTAATGTTGTTGCTGGCCTCTGATTCTTCTCACGACTTTGCCTGAAAAACTGAATATCTTGCGATCCCATAAGTTTCTTGTTGCCTTTTACAATACGCTTCTGTGGAGAGGTCTTAGCGGCTCGACATACTCGCTTTGTCTTCTGTTGTGGGTCCACCTGCACTTTCTGGCCATGGCACCTCAGTTTGGCAACGCAATCCAGGGAACGCTGAGAAAGTTCAAAGGCTTTCCGTTCCTTCTTTTTTAAACCCAAACGCTCTGCTGTTGATTCTGGCTCAACAACTTTACGCACCTTCTTTGGAGGAACAATGGCAGGGGTGCCACGTGATGTGGAGGCAAAAAAATATGGAGAGGAAACGCAGCTGGAGGATGGAGAGGAGGATGATACAGCAGATGGAGTAGTTGAAGACGAAGGTTCCTCTACGTCCTGAGACGTGGAGCCGCGTTTCCAAGGGTGGCGCCTGATTTTTTGAGCAAGGGCATCAATTATCAATGGCTTTTTATGCTGTTTCTTAGCAGATGGAGTTGCTTTTGGGGTTTTAACCGGCAGAGATTTTGGTTTGACAAATTTATCCCAGTTTTCTGCACTACTGGATGGTTTAGCCAGTGACGATGCACATGAATCTGCTGGCTCTTGTGGCTGCTGCTGTTCTCTGATCTTATCTTCTGCTTGCTGACAAGCCTTCTCAATGTCTTCATCTGGAATTGGTTCAGTCTCTGAACTTGATGGAGATGCTGCTGCATGAGGAGGTTCTTCCAACAGTGGTTTGAGTAGTAGGTCTGATTGGGGCTTCTTTGGCAAAACTGATGCATCAAAATCTGAATCGTCCCAGGCAGATGCCACATATTGCTGGGTCTCAAACTCAAAGACCTGTGACTCACTGAGATCATCATAATCACGACCCGGGCTCTCAGGCAAAACCTGATCTTCCGGAGACCTCAGGATGGCATTTGGCCTTTCATCACTATCAGAATCATCATCATCATCAGAGATGACAATGGTACTGGACTCCACATTTTCTTTTGAGGTGTGCAGAGTTTTTCCAACATCACTACTATCAACTTCGGAATCACTAGATTCAACCTTGTGGACAGATTTTATCAGACGGTTCCGTCTGACATTAAGAGGTTCATCGTCATCATCCTCCTCCACCTCAACAGCTCCAAAACCACATTCCTCTTTAGCCAATACAGGTTTTAAGGACTCACCAGGCTTTTGTTTGGTAATGGCTTTGATCTTTGACAAATTCTGGTTATCATTTAATCTGGATCGAATTTCCTGCACTCTACCCAGATCTGGTTTAATGCGTTCCAACTCAACAGCTGGTCTCCGCTTTGAAACTGACACTGGGTCAGGGGGTTCCTTCTTAGCCATAATGATGTCCTGAAGACCTCTGCAGATTTCCTCATCTAAGACGCAATTGTCATCCAAACAATTCCAAAATGGCTCCTCTTTGATAAAAGCAGATGCATCTGCTGCTCTGCTCGGACCTGCCTCCTGATCCTCATGTTGTTGCCGATTTAGGGATGGCACTGAATTTCTGGAAACAACAGTGTTTGTAGCTGCCTCCACTGATGGGGCACATGGGGGTGGAATAACAGGGAGCGGAGAAGAAGGTCTTTCTGGCATCGACCGGACAACTCTTAACAAACACTTCTGAAGCTCGTCAGATTCAGAACGTGTTAGATTCCATCGCTTGTTCGTAACTCCGCGCAACTGCTTGTTAAGCAAGTTCAAAAAGTGGGTTGCGCATGGGACGGATCTCCTTATCCCTTCCTTTAGCAGAAGTCGAATCAGTTTCATGCAGCCAAGAATTATGGCACCAATGCCTCCTCCAGATGCAGGCTGTCTTCCAACTACCCCAAGGTTGTATGAGGTTGAACTGACTCCGTGAATCCCACCCATCCTGTCTGGTGGTTCTTCTGACAGGACGATGCACAAGACAATCTCTTCCACCCACTTGTGGGCACAGCGGGAAAGTATTCCCATTCGTCCTTCAGTAGAGTGTAGCTCAACAATTTGAATAAGTATACGAGTAAAGAACTCGGTCACTTTATCACACACGCTTGTCTGTCCGGTTAGCATGTGTCGATTTTCTCGTATCTTATCACAGAGATAGTGGATGACTTCACTAATATAGGAAGCGTTGAGCTCTGGAAGTTCCATTATGGAACGGACAAATGGAATGAACCACAGAAAAGTGCTGCCGTATACACGCATGCTCTGGCCCATTTCAGAATCAAGTACGGTGACCAGGGATTGCATGTCCTCATAGATCATATAGTTGCTTGAAATACCACTGTTTGATGACGAACTAGATGCCTACATGATGAACAGAGGGAAAAACAAAGTATTCAGCTTTTTCCTAACAAAGACTACCAAGAGTGTAGTAATTGCTTGTTGCATAAAGTGCATGTGGCATCGAAACAGTCTTACTTGGTTGGGTTTTTCTGAGGCATAACAGTCGTACACCATCTGACTGCAGGTCACCATATTGTCATCATATTCAGGCTCCACTTTAACCATCCCCCTGTGCATTCAAAAATGGATTAAATAACGTCACAAAACCCTACATTAAAAAGACCAAAACTTCCAACAGATATGTACGGTCTAAAAAGGCACCTCTTCAACCATTTGCCTTGTCAATTAATAGGCAGGTTCACTGAAGTAGAAATTAAAAATTACTGTTTTTAATAGTTTCTGATGATCTTGCCTGTTAATTCATCTTATATACACAAACAGAATCTAAAGGTCTTCACGGCAACCAGTCACAATAAAAGTTTGGTTTAACTTGAACAAATTGTGACCGAAATACATTTATGTACAGTAGAATGCACACCTAAATGATAATTAAAAAATATATTTATAAAAATATATTAAATATATTATATTATATTAAAAAAATATATATTATATGTGACCACAAAACCAGTCTCAAATAGCATGGACATGTTTGTAGCAATAGCCAAAAATACATTGAACGGGTCAAAAAGATCATTAGGAAATTAAAATAATGTTCCACAAAGATATTCTGTAAATATATCAAAACTAAATTTGTGATTAGTAATATGCATTGCTGAAAACTTACTTTGGACAACTTTAAAGGCAACTTTCTCAATATTTACATTTTTTTGCACCCTCAGATTCCAGATTTTCAAATCGTTGCATCTCAGCCAAATATTGTCCTATCCTAACAAACCATACGTCAATGGAAAGCTGTTTATTCAGCTTTCAGATGATCTATAAATCTCAATTTCAAACAAATTGACCCTTATATAAATAAAATAAATTAGCTTAAATTCGTTTTCATTATAAATTAAATTGTTTTACACTTGTGAATACCAAAAAGTAAGTCAATCAATAAATAAATAAATAAAATACAATGCCACACAATCCCAAAAAAATAAATAAAAATCGTAATCTTTAAATTAATTGTTATAAAACTGTGTAAGTGTCTTGATTTCAACATGCTTTTTGATTACTAAAATTTAGTTTAACCATTAAAATGGAGTACAGAAATAAATTAAAGCGGGAAAAAGAAAACTGGGAAAAAATAAAACTGATTTCCTAGGGCCCTTATTCTGCCACAGACTTAGCATTTTATTCTTTAAAAGCAAATCAATGTGCATCATTTTTTAATAGAGTATCTCACTGCATTTGAAAATATGTAATGATTGCCTTTTGATGAGTCACGATTACGGTAGACACATAATGAGAAGCAGCGCCATAAGTGAAATGCATTTAACATTGTTCCTACGCAATGACTGCATTTCAGCATTGCATCAATTCTCTTCAACAAATCCAACTTTCTTACCCCATGGTTTTTTTCCGAATGTTTCTTATTTCCGCAACATAACTGGCTGCTCCCGTGATAGTCTGAAAAGCCGTATTAGGGTCAACCTGACCCCAGATCTTAGAACCAAGTCGGTCCAGAATTACCATAAAACAGTGAAGGGCTGGCCAGAATGGGTCAGAAGCTGGATTGTCCTCTGAAAAACAATGAAACTTTAAGCTTCAAGTACTGTATCCCCAAGACATCATGAAACGCTCAGCATGACATACCATTTTTCAGCCCATCCATTGTGTTGAGAATGCAAAGGGGGATGTTAAACTGTCCCATGAACAAAGAGTCCATTGCCTCCGCGCTGAGCTGCGTTAGTAACATACAGATACCTGGAGGGCACAAAAGAGCCTAACTTCAAAAAGGTGACAACTCAAAAGATGAACTTATATATATATATATATATATATATATATATATAAAAAAACAATGAGTTATTCTACTATTATAGTTATTTATTTATTTAACCGTGTATGCTCAAATATGATGAGCTGCCATTAACAGAAAACATGTTATGTTCTTGTGCTGACAAGATGAACCGAGACCTCTTTGTGTTGCTATTATGCTGTCATGTGGAGATATAGACTGGGGTCAAAGGTTAATAAGCAATGCAAAGACAGAGTCTGGCATCAAAACCTCAAGACTTCGAAAGTGATTTCTCACAGAAGCCACAAGACAAACAAAAACATCTCAAATTGTACATTTACTAGTTTAGTAGCAAAAGGAATGACGATTTGGAGAAAACTCTAGAAAACAGACCTAGCCAGTAGTTCTTCTTGTTTTGCGAATCATAGAGGTGAGAGGGCAGCATTTGTATGACGCCCCCTGCATAAGACTCTTGATCCAAATCTGGAAAGTCCAAAGATATTCCAAGCTCAATGACATAAAACATGCATGAGAAAATCTCTTGAAGGTCATAGTAGGCGTCCCGGTCCACACTCTTCATGGTCTTTGCTGTATCGATTGCCCAGCGACGAACCTGGAGTAGAAAGGTGGCGTTAGAACAAGATTACCAAAAGAGGACCAGCCCAACACAATACAGCTTTTTGGCTGAATTACCTGTTCATTGGGATGAACGAGAAGCAGATATGTTCCTTGATACTTCTCAAACACAGTCAAAGACTGCTTCATGTCCTGCAACTTGCACAAGGCCTTTACCACCAAATCACCTGTAGAGAAAGGAAAAAAGATGAAAAAAAGCACACTTACGTTATTATTTTGTTAGCTTCTGCCACTTCTGGCATCAAAACCTCAGTCTGTGTCTGCACTTTTATACGTTTTTTTTTTTATTTATTTATTTTTTTTTACACAAGGCGTTTTCAACATAGTACTTCTACCTAGGCCTGTCATGATTATTAAATAACCGCTGATCGCGGTTGTTTCATCTAACCGCGGTCAATTCAGACAACTGTGATTACAAGCTCCTGAAACGCATTTGACAGGACTAGGAGGTGCAGACGCCAGCAGAAAATACCGTATGGACAAAGTAAATTCACTGTTCATAATTCTCCAAATATTAGAAGATTATATGAATAGGTCTCCAAAAGTAACTCTGGTTTTTAGAAACGTTTCAATGTTATTTTGTCCCTCATCACAATCCTTTGTAACAATTTAATGAACAATATGCATTTAAAAAAAACAAAAAACAAAAAAAAACAAAGCCATAAAACAGACAAATAATCGCTGTAATCGTCAGTGTCCTAAACCAGACAATTAATCAACATAATCGCAATTATTTCTTAGACATTTAATCGTCAGCCAAATTTCATATTCTTGACAGCCCTACTTCTACCCCCATACAATGTACACATTTTACTCAGGAAACAGATGTTCATAATAGCAGAATAACTTAATTACTCTCCTACAGGCCTTCTTCCATACATTGTCATAAAGGTAAAACAACTTGATCACACATTATGAGGAAGATTTTATTAACCAAAACATAAAGGAATCATTTACAAACTGGCCTCCTTACATACAAGAGACACATGATCGTAATAGTAGATTACATACATGGCTATATTCACATTGAATATACTTAATTCATAGTCTGATTAATAAAATAGATCTTCTATATTATAACCTTTGGTTCTGATTGTTCAATTGTGGCAGATTCAGCATTATGATTGGTCAGATCACCTGTCAATCAAGTTGTTTCCGAAGGGTCAATTACTTTAATCCATATTTTAAAGTGTTGTCAATAACAATAAACCGTATCTTAATTATACATGTAAAAGACAAAAGCTTACAGGGCTACAATATTATGACAAAAATCATTATTGTAGATCATTGTAATAACGATTATTATTGTTATATATTATATTATATTATATTTTTATATATAGACAGATAGATAGATAGATAGATCTATCTCTCTCTCTCTCCCTAGAACCTCATGGTCAGCTCTTTCTCAAGCTCTTTGTCACCTTTATTACTAGAGGACTAAGAATAGAACAGAAGAAAATATCATGGAGTATCTACAGCCACACGCTCAATTAAATTATTTTCTGCAAAATAAATAAATAAATAAAAATGTAATACATAAATTAAATAAAAAGTAACTGGAACAATCCATTGTAAGCACCACAACATCCAGTGAAGAAAAGTCTTCACAATCTTGCAAGAAGGGAAAAAAAAAAAAAAAAAAAAACAAATTATATATATATCCTTAAATAAATAAATAAATAAATAAATAAATAAATAAATAAATAAAGACACAACATTTCTGGTGTGAATCTTGCGACAAAAAGGCACTGATATATTTTAAAGATGAGTTGGTGCAAGTTTCTTTCAGTTGAAAAAACTCAGGCTTATATTTTTGTCTCGAACTAGGCTTAAGCCTCGTCTATGATACCGGAGGTTAGTGTGCAATGTACACATTACTGATTTTACTCATATAGGCCACAAAGCATTTAAATGCATCCGACTACAAATACTTTAAAAGCAACTTCTACAAGTGTAGGTAAAATATTGTAGCATTTGCTACACCACGCAGAATGATGTTGCATATGAGAACGTGACTTACACAGATCACGGTAGCAAAGCAAGTACGGATACTTCAGAACTTCAAACAGCGGGAAACGGAGATTGTCATGGAATTCTGCAGGAGAGATCTTCGACACGGGCTTCTCATGATCATCTTCAATAATAAAGATATCATCCTCTTCCAGCTCCTTGTCCAGAGTGGTTCCCAACAAATTCATGAGTCGAGCCTTCTCCATTTCCCACAAACGCTGCAAAAAAAACAAGATTTAGTGCCTGAACTTGTGCAAGCTAAAAAAAACACAATTACATATATGCATTTAGCAGACGCTTTTATCCAAAATTAATTATAAGAGGACTAAAAGCAAGTAGTCAAAGAGCCAACAATCTTCATAATAAACAATGTAAGTTTAATTAGAAAACTAGACTAGGAAGAGATGGGCAAATACACAATGTGCAACTGCATTTATGCCACCTCTAAAACACATTAAACAATCTGTGTACAGACAGCTAAGTGTGACTTTGGAAGACTTTTGCTTGCTGTGTTTGTGTACCTTGTGCAGATCAGGGACCCCGTCTCTGGCTCGATGGTATTCCACCACACACTCCAGACAGCAGCTAAGGTCTTCATTTAGGGAGTTCCTCTCTCTCTCGGACAGCCGTCCTGAGCAGTAGCGACGCAACATGGCGACTATCGCCACGTCACCCTCCACCTCAAGGGCGGTGGTGCACCACAGACACTTCTCCATCACGATCACCTGTGCACAAACAGATACGGACAGCTTAATATAACACATTCTTGAAATATCAAGGAATCTTCTCCATGCTTTTCTACAGCATTCATCTCCTCATTCTCAAACACCTTCATGCATCTTTTTTAGCAGTCAAATACATTCTTGATCATAGATTTCAAAAATAAGTGGATTAAGGAACAGCTCACCCAAAAATAAAAATTCTGTCATCATTTATTCACCATCAACCTGTTCCAAACCTGTACGAGTTTCTTTCTTCTCATGAACACAAAAAAAGATGATACAAGCAAAAAGGTAGCCATTGACTTCCGTAGTATGGATACTTGTGATTCTTTAAAATATCTTTATCCTCCACATAAAAAAAAACTCACATGTTTGAAACAACTTAAGTGTGAGCGAATGACATTTATAGGGTGAACCATCCCTTTAAGAACAGCCTTTATGATTATGACTGTGCACGCAAACCATGATAAGACTTCAGCAAAGAATAGTGGGAAAAAAATGAAAGTAAATGATAGGGACTGTCAAACCCTAAGGAGGATTGTTTCCAAACAACACAGAACTACTGCAACCTCAATATTCACCTTAAAAGACCTTGTTTCTATGGTTTAATTTTAAGAAGATGCAGTATATTTTGGTTGAAGCACTATGAACACACTTAAGAGAACGTGTACTCTGCAGTCCCATTCAAGACAGTTAGGATGCGTTGACAAAACGAGCATTTGTGGGCTTTAAAAAAAATAAATAAATAAATCAGTTAGAGCCCTTTGAAGCTGCATTTAAACTGCATTTTGGAAGTCCATTATATGGAGAACATTCCTGAAATGTTTCCCCAGCAAAAAACAGGGGGGAGTAAATTATCTGTACATTTTTGTTCTGGAAGTGAACTTCTCCTTTAACATCCATCCATGAAAGAGCTGCAATTGTTAAAACATTGAAATCACTGACGCCAGTGCTAAAATGCCAGAAAGATGGCATCATGGTCACAAAACATGGATAATTGGAGCACAAAGATGAATTTTAACATCTGCCCTGACCCAACTAATCACCCGACTTTAATGTTATCAAAGCACTGTGGACAATTTTAGGGAGTGAGCAGAAGAAGATTCCCTCCTCAAGGCCTTCAGAAGCACCTGGCACATGTTTTGATAAACAACATTCAACTGGAGAAATCCAAAAGTTGCATGACTCTATTCGAAGGTGTTCTGAAGCTGTATTAAAGGAAGGTGTTGACATTACTATGTCCATCCCCTGTAGAAACCTTCTTATTGAATACTTGTCTATTGTTGACTATATATATATAATATTAATCCAATAGATACTGTCAAAATCAAGAAAATAGCTGAGCACTTAAGCAAAGCACCAAACCCCAAAATGCTCTCCAAGCGCCGTAGCATATGCCCAGTGCTCTAGGTGTGTGTTCACAGTGCATGTGTGCAAAATACTCACTGCTGCATGTGCACTTGGAGTATGGGATACCATATTCCAAACAATGTGCATCAAGTGGCAACAAACACAACAGCCAGAAAATAAGAAATGTGCTACCACACAGTGGAAATTTGTCTAATAAGTATACAAATCAAGGTCAGGAATACACCCTGTTCTGCAGCCTCCATTGTATGTTTGTACAAAGATTATATTATGCATGCAGTGTGTAAATAATCATAGTGTTCAGCTGCAGGAACATGTTATTTTCTACATTAACATGACTGAAACACTGCATTTCTGACTGGTCAGATCAATGGATATGAATGCCCTTTGGTTGTGTTATCTGAAACACACGAACAGAAGAGGAGAAACGAAACTTACCAGGTTCCACTCTGGGTGTTTCCTTATCTGAATTACATAACTCATTCACAAACTAATTTATAGCTATCAAGAGGTGAAAGCCAACATGCACTCACTGACCAAGCATAACAAAACAGTGGTCTCATTTGATTTAAACAAACGCTTCCATTATCCACAACATCAATAAAGTGTAAGCTGAATTAACATTAGTTACCTCAGAGTGCAGCCAAGTTTGCACTAAAACAAAAAGACGTCACTCAGACAAAACAAAGCATTTACTTTTTATCTTAAGGCCTTACAAAGCCACAAACACTGAGGTCCCTGCAGGAGAAAGAGTGAACGTCGTCTGCACACTATAAAAAAAAAAAAAATCAAACGTAAACACGCGTAAAATCCACTCAAAAGCAAGCGAAAAAACAACAAATGAGTTACCCACAAAGCTGCAACGGAGGAAACCTTGAGTCTGTCAGGTCTGTTTCATCTCATTCCCACACTGACACGGTTGTAAATTCCTTATGTCCACTCACAAGTGTGTTTTACATGGTCTCTTTCTCTCTGTCTTGCGCTCGATTCTGCTCTCTTCTGAAAACACGCCTGCCGCCGAGTCGCGCTGCGGTGACGTAAGGACGTGGGCGGGTCTGTCCATTGCGCCTGCGCAGCATCACAGCGTGGGTTTGGCGGAATATAAAGGGCTTGTGTTATTGAAATGGCCTTCTGAACAATTAGGAAAATGCGTGATTACAGCGTGCAGAAGGAAAATATTTATACAGTCAAGGAGTAGCTTAGGTTGAAATAATAGTTCGTTTTTTAATTATAAGAAGTTAATTAAGTGTTTTCCTCAAAAAAAAGCTCTAATAAAATGAATATAATTGTACTAATTAATAATTAAATTTTTTTTTTGTACTTTAATCATTTAAAATAATATTTAAACATTAATTTTCGTGTACACTATCAGACAAGAGTTTTTTAAACAGTAAGAATTATCTTCTGCTCACCAAGCCTGCATTTATTTAATCCAAAATACAGCAAAAACACTATATTTTTACTATTTAAAGTAAC
Organism: Labeo calbasu; assembly: GCA_019740295.1. Classification (NCBI taxonomy): domain Eukaryota; kingdom Metazoa; phylum Chordata; class Actinopteri; order Cypriniformes; family Cyprinidae; genus Labeo; species Labeo calbasu. Next base: position 6,838 of record JAHKKF010523793.1, on the reverse strand, counting down.
TATTTTCTATTTGAACATATTTTAAAATGTAATTTATTACTGTGATCAAACCTGAATTTTTAGCATCATTACTCCACTCACATGATCCTTCAGAAATCATTCTAATATTCTGATTTGATGTTAAAAACAGCTGAGTAGAATTTTTTCAAGTTTCTTTGATGAATAGAAAGTTAGAAAATAGAAATTCTTTGTAACATTATAAAAGTCTTTATCATCACACAGCTTGCGACATAAAAGTATTAATTTCTATTTTTAAAATACTATACTGACTCCAGGTTTTTGAATGGTATAGTGTATAATGTTACAAAAGCTTTTTATTTTAGTTTAATGCTGATCTTTGGATATTTCCATTCATCAAAGAATCCTGAAAAAATGTACTCAACTGTTTTAAATATTGATAATAATAGTAATAACATTAATAAATGTTTCTTAAACAGCAAATCAGCATAGTAGAATGATTTCTGAAGAAGTATTGATGCTGAAAATTCAGCTTTGGTCAAAGGAATAAATTACATTTTAAAATATATTCAAATAGAAAGCTGTTATTTAAAATAGTAAAAATATTTCATAATATTACTGTTTTCACTAATACAATGCAGGCTTGATGAGCAGAAGAGACTTAAAAAATGCAAAATCTTACGGTTCAAAAACTTTTGACCGGTGTTGTATGTGTTAAATAAATGTGAAATTACAAAAGAGAAATAATAACAAATTTTTAAATAAATTAATTTCGCTACAACACAAGAAATCAACATTTACATTTGCTCAGACCGACACAAAGAACTGCGACATTCATACATAAACATATTTTGTTTTTTATTCAGCCTGATATGAATTACACATGATAAAAGAGAGGATCATCATCGAGTTATGCAATAACCTCCCTTCCCTTTATATAAACACCCCGTCACAGACAGTTTCTACATCATCCTAAAAGAACAGAGGCCTCGGTACATGCTAGAGTTCACCTGAGGTTTGGGTTCTGATTATTTTTTCGTCCTTTTCATATTTCCGTTTGTCACGTAATCATGTCGTAGCAGTTGCAAAGGCGTCCTTAATTACTCAAAAGTGGAATTACAGGAAAATCAGAGCAGAGATGTCAAACATCCTGCCCACATCAGAAACAAATGGGTCAGAAATAGAAAAAAAATGCAATAAATGTTAACATAAAAAGCGGAGGATTATTTTTCCTATCCTGTCAGTACTGCATCCAAAAGGAATGATGTTTCAGTTATGTCATCTGCACATCGAAAAGGCCCAATAAATCTGAAAAAGTTGTTATTAGATCACAAGTCTAACACAGCATAATGCAAATGGGGTTGAAACAAAAGTACTACATCATTCTGACTAAAAACAGGCACTAAATTTGTTCCCATGACCTAATTTTGTTCCCAGCACCACTTGAGACAAACAAATCTGGATCTAGTTGAAACAACACCATGTTCTGCAATGCCTTTATGCTCAAGACATTCAAATGCAACAATTCTGCTTGGGGGAAACGGTCTGTCGGTGGACAAACTTTACAGCAAAAAGGGAAAGCAAAGAGCAGAAACAATTAATTATAAAAAAAAAAACTAGTGTCAATATGATTTGTTTAAAAGTCAAATTCACAAAGTGCAAATTCTTTTACTTTACATTACAATTTTTAACAGGAATAACCTGTCAAGAGAATGTCACGGTCACAATTCTACAGAAGCCCGTTTCTGCCACAGAATAAAAAAAATAAAATAAAACAGGTATTTCAAACTTTTTCCATGCAATTCTTTTATCCCATTTCAAATTTCTTGCAAAACTCAGAACTGCAAGAAAAAGTCAAAGATGCAAGAAAAGAGTGAGAATTGTTTGATATAAACTCAGAATGGTGAGATATAACTTGCAATTCTTAGAGTCAGAATTCCAAGATTTCAAGTGTCAAAATGTATAAACAAAAAATGTATATAGTGTCAAAATTAAATTGCTATATATATATATATATATATACATACATACATACACATATATATATACAGCAATATATAAATAAATATTGCAATATATAAACAAAAAAAGAAACAAAAAAGGGGACAGAATTGTGAGATATAAACTCAGAATTGCAAGATATAAACTCAAAATCATTCTTATTATTATCATTTTTTTGAAATTGTGAGATATAAACTTTAAAAAGTCGGAATTCCAAGATTTCAAGTGTCAAAAATTGCAATACATAAACCAAAAAAAGGGCAAAATTGCAAGATATAAATTCAGATTTTAATCATTTAAAAAAATTGTGAGACATAATTAAAAAAAAAAAAAAGTAGGAATTCCAAGATTTCAGGTGTCGAAACTGCAATATATAAACAAATAAATGCAAAAAATAAATACAAAAGATTAAGTTTATCTCTTATCATAATTCTGCCTTTCTTTCTTTCTTTCTTTCCTTTTTTGCATTTTTTGGTTTCAATATTTAAATTCCGACACTAGGAAATCTTGGATTTCTGACTTTTTTTCTCAGAACTGCAAGCACAACTAGCAAAATTTCAGTATATAAACTAAAAGTTGCAAAAAGAAAGACAGAATTGTGAGATATAAACTAAGAATTGCAAAATATAAACAACAGATTTTAATCATTTGTTTAAAAAAAAAAAAAAAGAGGGTCAAAATTGTGAGATATACATTTTTAAAAAGTCAGAATTCCAAGATTTCAAGTGTTGAAATTGCAATATATAAACAAAACAAAATAAAACAAAAAAATATAAATATATTTAAAAAAAAAAATCAGAATTGTGAGATATAAACTCAGAATTTAACCATTTGTACAAAAAAGGGCAAAACTGTGAGATATAATTCCTAGAAAAAAAAAGTCAGAATTGTGAGATAAAAAGTTTTTTTTTAATTCCATGGCAGAATCGGCTTCCATATGTTTCACCTCAAAATTGAAAAATAAATATTTAATTTGTCAAACGAAAATGAAACCATTAAGAGTTTTTACATGGTAGCAATTTTCATGACAAAAAAAAGAAAATATTGAGAATTAAAAAAAAAAAAAAGAAAAAGCAAAATGTCTGGACACATGTTAAATATGCTTCGCCCCTCATGAAAATGTCACAAATGCAAACAAAAATGCCCTTAAAAATAGGCTTGAATTTCTTTTTTATTATTTTGGGGTGAAATGTGACCTGGACATATTTTGCGAAGAGTATTCATGTCTTTTAAGACACACAAACGAGCAAAAGCAATTTTCGTCCCCCCACCCTCATCCATGTTTGCATTTGTTTCTGCATTCCTCTTCCCCTCCTCCTTCTCCTCTCCTGTGTTTATTACCCAGCATTCCTGTCCCTGGTCCTTTAACGCGTCGTTTAAATAAAAGTAATGCCATGCTGATAAGTTTGTCGCGTCGTAAAACTTTTTCGTTCACTTCCACCTCTTTCCACCTTCTGTGTGTGTTCCCTGTGAACGGTAATGAATAAAATATATATTACATTTGTCATTAAATAGTTTTTTTGTCTCTTGCACGGTCCGCATGCATTAGGAACGCAGGGGCAGCCTAAGGACGGGGGAGGAGAAGGCCATGTTGTCGTGCGAACGGTTGGGTCGTGTGATAACGGTCACGTCTGCGATACAAACTCGCTCCTTTGGTCCACAAGTACACTGTTCTGCGCGTTCACATCAACCAGAACAGTCCAGACTATGAAACTCCAGTGTGTTTGTATTTGTATGTGTGTGTGTGTGCGTGTGCGTGTATGTGTGTGTGGTCCTTTCTGTCAGTTTGCACAGGGTTGCGCAGAAATTTACTGAAGCTTCGTTCCCAGCTTTCGTTGTCTGTTTCTGTATGGGAAGATGACAAAAGAAAAGTGTAAGTTAAAGATTTACAGAGTCTTTTTAAGTTAAACTATTACATAACTATAACCTAACAAGTTGCCTATAGTTAACTTAGCATTTTAAATACCAGAATGTTTGTAAATGGTTCACGCAAAGCTGTCACGGCAAGATTTTCCCACTAAAAATATGGAACTTTCCATTAAAATTGTGACACACAGGAACTGAAATCACTATGAAATTATTTGTCTTCCCACCATACCTTTCTACAGTACTGTGGGTTCTAATTATTATTTTAAATTATTATTTAAAAGTTATTTTGCAAAATATTATAAAATATTTCTCTTTAATTTATGGAAGCTTACAAAGTTAACCTTACGTTAATAGTTAATTAATTCATTAATTCATTAATATAAATATTATAAATAAATAAATAAATAAATAAATAAATAAATATAAATATATAAATAAATAAATATAACTAAATAAATAAACAAACACACACATAAATAAATAAATACATATATTATATATACATATCTTTTATGGCTAGTTTTTTTTATTAGCTTCTGTTTATAGACATATATATATATATATATATATAGACATATCCCAAATTGGTCACAAGAATTGCAAACTTCCTACAAAACAAATGAAAATCAAACAAGCTCATGTACCATTTATTTTCATCTTTCACACGAACAAGACTTTTAAGTCTTATATATATTTTTTTTTAAATAAGTGAACGAATGAATGAATTTATTAATTTATATTTATTTTAATTTATAAATATTCTTTAATTTATAATATTTTATAGATATTTCTTTTAAAATAAATCAATAAAAATAAATTATTATATTTATTTTACAGTTACGATTGGTTGTGTTCGTAACTTTTGTTTATAACTACAAAACAATGAAATAGCTGTTTTAGACATATCCCAAATTAGTCCCAAGAATTGCAAACAAAATACAAATAAAAATAAAATAACAGAAAATAAATGAATAAAAAAGAATTTAATTCCATCTTGCGCATGAATTTGTTATTTTTTATTAATATATTTTAATATATTATTATTATTGTTATTTTATATATATATATATATATATATATATATATAGTTAGGATTTTTTGTTGTTGTTTAGAATTTTTATGTTTATAGGTAGAAAACTATGAAATAACT
>JAHKKF010523792.1:0-28099 GCA_019740295.1 Labeo calbasu | reverse complement strand
TACAATTTAGCAATTGTACAGTTGTGCATATTTTCTGTACCTCAGATGTGTGACAAACATCATCCGACCATATTGTGTTTGATCACATGATGGAGAAGCCGTAAAACTTCAAAAAATGCTCTGCTTATCTTGTTATGAAAATAATCAGTGAAGTAAAATTACATATCACATAGTTATCATTTTTTATAGTTTTACTTTGTTATAGCACCTTGAAGTATCATTTCTTGTTTTTTATTCATAATGACTTTGCATTAATATAAACTAGTTTGTAAATTATATATATTTACCACAAATTATTTATTATCATTATACTCTACACACTGTTTGTAAATTGACACTTGCTTATGTTAAAATAAATTATATTCACATTTGTTCTTTTAACTTTTAATTTAATTTTTCTTCTATAAATGCAATCAAATACATGATGTTCTTAAACTATTGTGTCCTGCGCTATAAGAAAACCTTCATACCTCTTGATTAGTTCTTTTTGGTACTTTTTGAAATGTTTTTCTATTCATGGACATAAAGCAGAGTTAATGGTGCTTCCTTACTGTATATTCTACCCCTCAATTTATTCCATTCAGTAACATTAACCCCCGGTTTCACAGATGAGGCTTAAGCCTAGTCCTTGACTAAAATGTAAGTCTGTAAGAGAAAGAAAGAAAGAAAGTGAGCCCAGGAAGTAAATCATAACATTGTACATAAATTACCTGTTATTGGATTGGTACTTGCGTATTTGATTTTATAACCTAATGTTTTCAAAGTGAGGTCCTTTAGCTCAGATATCTTATCATCGGTCGTATGTCAAACAATGTGAGAGATGGTGAGTCATACAGGTCACTTTGGGTGAGGAGCCACACATCGAGCAGATAATCAGGTGTTCTACAATCAGTATTGAGAAGTGTCGCAACTGATAGCATCACGTAACTTGTACCTAGACCTCTGTGCTGCAGTGAAACTCACGGGTTGTTGTGTAAACGTATTACTCACTTTTGGAGTGTTACTTATCTAAAAGATTATGCTTTATTAGGGGTAAACCTTTCTGTTGGTGTATTGTTTATGATTTTTTTCCTACACTAAAAAGCACCAAAGGCCATAATGCTAAAAGGCAGCCCTGGCATTTTTTTGGGGTCCAAAAGGCCCACAACTACAACCTCTGCCAGCTTTATATTGTAAGTGAATCTCTAGGTTGGGTATGTAAGATTTACAATTACAAACATTGTATTTTGTACATAAAATTTCTCTCATCAACATGGCACGACAACAGCATTCAGGTCAAGATGATTTCAATCAGAGGTGAGTAATTGGTGATGATAATCTCGAAAAATTTCAAACTATGATTTATATTTCCCACAATTTAGAAACTTGGTTTAATATTTAATCTTATATTTATTATTATTTTTTTTAAATGTCATTTTTATACAACAAACATATTTTAACAAAACCATTCTAAAACGTAATCATCTGTATCAATTGAACAATATGAATACTTGATATGCACACATTTTCCAAACAAAGGAAAGCAAATACTTCTCAACCTGTAGCAAAGAGAAACGTAAGACCCACACCGAATGTTAATTAGGCCGAACCTCTTCAGGATCAACTGAGACTGGCTAAGCATATCATTTCTCAGAATCAAGGGATGATCTTTTCAGCAAGGTTACTGGAACTAATAAAGGATTGAGGGGACAGGTGAAAGCTGTAGCCCAGTCTTTTTTGTCCTTTGCTGGTTCTGTGACAGATGACTCACTCGAGGGGTGATTAGTGGATCCCGTAGTAGTGCTGAGTTTCTGTGTTAATGCAGTCGAATCTGCTACATTAGCATGTAGGACATCTCTGTCAGTGTTCGAAGAGATAGCTGACATTTTCACAGGTTTGGAGAGCTGCGAGTGTAACTGGAGGAAGTGATGTTGAAGCTCCTTACAGTCCAGTAACGGGAGCTCCTCAGGCAAACACATCAGCATGTCCAACAGCACTGCGCTCTCTGAGGATGGAATGTGGAAAATATGAGAAAAAAAAAAAGTAGAAAGCTGTTCACATACACTACCAGAAAGATTTGTAATGTTTTTAAAGAAGTCTCTTCTGCTCACCAAGCCTGCATTTATTTAATCAAAAATACAGCAAAAGCGGTAATATTTTTGCTATTTAAAATAACAGCTTTATATTTGAATATATTTTAAAATGTAATTTATTCCTGTGATCAAAGCATCATAACTCCAGTCTTCAGTGTCAAGTGATCCTTCGGAAATCATTCTAAAATGATGATTTGCTGCTCAAGAAACATTTATTATCATTATTATTATTATTATCAATATTTCCAACAGCTGAATACATTTTTAAGGATTCTTTGATGAATAGAAAAATTCAAAGATCAGCATTTATCTGAAATGAAAAGTTTTTGTAACAAGCTTGGAGTCAGTATAACTTCTTGGGGGAAAGAAATGATAGAAATTAATAGTTTTATTTAGCAAATGATGCTTTAAATTGATCAAAAGTGATGATAAAGACATGTTACAAAAATGTCTATTTCTGATAAATGCTGTTCTTCTGAACTTTCAAAGAAACCTGAAAAAAAAAATCTACTTAGCTGTTTTCAACATAGTAATAAATGATTTCTGAAGGATCAAGTGACTGGAGTAATGATACTGAAAATTCAGCTTTTAATCACAGGAATAAATTACATTTCAAAACATATTCAAATAAAAAGCAGTTATTTTAAAAAGTAAAAGTATTTTAGAATATTACTGTTTTAGATGTACTTTGGATTAAATAAATGCAGGCTTAGTGAGCAGAAGAAAAACCTTAAAAATCTTACTGTTTAAAAACTTTTGATTGGTAGTCTATCTAAAAACAGATAGTTTACCTAAAATGAAAGACTTGAGTGACTTATATGGAAGAATGTTTCAATTGTTTGTGTAAATAAAGTGAAAGTCATTGGGGTCCAATGCAACACTTATCCTCATTGATACTTAAAAAAAAAAACAAAAAAAACATTTTTTACGGACAAAATATCTTTGTGTTCTACAGAAGAAAGAACATACGACATATTGGCAAGCAAATCAGTTGTCATTTTTTGGTGAACTGTGCTTAAGTTGATCTAACGTCCACATCCCTGGAACAATGTGTAAAATAATAGAATATTAAAAGCAAAATGTATAATTTAACAATACATACCCATTGAGGTAAGTGCTGAATTGCAGGTTTTAGAGTCAATGTCACCTAAATATTGATAAATCTTGTCAAAATTCACAACACACTTCAGCATTCTTGGTTCTTTGCACAGGTAATCATGATCTAACAGTTCCAACTGAACTTGACTGTGCTTATCTGGGGAAACTGACGGCGACTCTGCACCAATGGAAATAGGACTGGACACTGTTGGTTCTGCTTCTGCCTGCAGTTGACTTGGGCTTCCTGTCATCTGTGAAGATCTTGGTGTGGCTTTTTCAGGCACTAGAGGTGAACTGCTTGATGCATTATTGAATTGGTTAAGACGGTCAACCGCATTAGAACTACAGTCAGGCTGAACAAAGGGAGTAGAAACGCTGGCGTTTGGGCTCACGTGTGAGGCGGAAGGCCGAGAGGGGGTTTTAGGGGACTGAACACTGGAGAAAGCAGGTGTTTGGACGATAGGGTGTGGAGGTTCAGAGTGCAACAGTCCACCGGGCTCAACGGCAGCAATCACAAGCATCTGATAACAAAGCAAACATTTTATCTGATACAAGAGTCATTAGGATAGCAATAAAAGTCAAATATTGTGCACTATAACTGACAAGTGTTACTTGATTAGAAGTCGTAAATAAGCCTTGTATAAGAATGACACAATCAGCTGGTGAAATTACATACTGACCGTGTAAGAATAAGCATCCGTGTAACACGTATTATTGCAGTTCAAAAATATTATAGGGAAATACAATCTCATTGTCAAACGTAAAGACTATCCATCACAATTTCTCCACTTCTTAGTTTGGTACATGTAGTGACTGTTTTAGCAACTCTTAACTGGTTTGATTTTTTTCCCACAAGCTCTATAAAGCCATGTGTGGTTTCATACACACCTGGGAAAAGGCAGAAGAAATTGTCTTCTCGTGGGATCTGGAGATTTTCTGTACCAGCTCTGCCCACAATTCAATGGGAACTTTAGCTTTGCGCTCCTCTCTCCTCTGGCTCTGGACCTGTACATACACCTTCTGTAGCACACGTGACTTCAGGGTCATTATCAGGTTTTCAATCTGAAACCAAACAACACTCACAATTGCCTTATAGTGTACTCACACATGTTCGTCCACATGAGAGATATTTTGGTGTCGATGAGTTTACCTCTTTGAGAGAACGTTGGGGAACTTTCTTTTGAATCTCAGTCAGATCTAATTCAGCTTCAAAATTCTGCTGCTGTTTCAAAGCTTGCAAAAAACTCTGAAGATCCTTGCGATTCCATCCTTTGCAGAGTGATCTGGCATTCACTGTCTGCTCTTCTTCAGTGCTCTTAAGCAGAAAGCGTGATGGCTCAGTTCGCCGACGAAATGGAGGTTTCATTGCTGCTGATTACATAAAAGTCATATCCCACGTACCTCAAAATTGCCTGTTGAATGAAAAAGAAAAAATGTCTACATTTAACAACTACCCCGAAAGCTTAAAAGTGGCTTTAGAAGATCACACTTTCCTTTGAGAAAACATTTTCTAATTCAACAAGAAGAGTTTTGTGTTTAAGAGATCTAAGTGGTGTAATTCTCCTTAAGTTCTTCTGTTTGTTTTGATCAGGTGACTTATATGGGATGTCAAGAACATCTAATTTGATAAGCAGGATGTATCTGAGTAACTAACATAGTACAGTAGTCACGCAGGAATGTCTATGGACATCAAAACGCTAACACAAACTATATTTTTACTCACTCAAAAAGGCACCGATAGCTTCCACACCATATGACAGATACTTACGCTTTATTCACACAGCTTCATTTAAACAAGACTGCACGACAGTCATGAAATACAATTATTCATAATAAAATAACAATAAATGAGAATTCACATTTTAAACTTCCGTAACATAAGCCAAGGCTGGTCACAACATCCGTATCTCACTACGAGTCACCAAAAGGTTCAAAAACCACGAGACTGAAATGCGTTGGCACAATTCCGATTGCGAAGGTTCTTTTGGGCCGTTCTCATTTGTGTTTTATTCAAGATATGGATTGAAAATATAATGACTAAAATATATTTTAAAGATTAAGAGTTCGTTAACAGCACTCACTTTCGTTTATACTTACAGCAGTTTATACTCACATCGTTTGCACTATTGTCGTTTGTGGAACACACCACTAGAAGCCGCTCAAACCTTTTACAAAAAAAGTTAATTTCTCACTGCAAGTAGCTTTAATACACGTTGTATATTCGTCTGTTGCACTGGTTTGACGTGACGTTGAACTGTAAAAATACTTTAAACCTAAAATCGGTCTGTTTCATTTTATTTTTTTCGTATGCAGTATAGTGAGATATTTCCGTCGAGTTCTGTCAACTCTGATTCGACATTTTGTCAGTAACGTTAAGTTACGGTAAAACACTTTCGTCTGTGTTGTAACATCCACATGTAGACATTCAGACATTTGTATTTTTTTTCATGAGAGTTGTAAATGGTTTATGAAAATGTACACACTGCTGCTAACTATTTTGACCTTGTCATTGTCACACATTCAAAATGTTTTGGCAGCGGTGGGATTCGAACCCACGCCCCCGAAGAGACTGGAGCCTTAATCCAGCGCCTTAGACCGCTCGGCCACGCTACCTATAGGATACTGGGTTCTAGCCATTATTTAAAAAAATTCTCCACTGTGCTCCCATAGTCTGATTACAGTCACTCCATATGTAGTGTCGAAGTTTTGGCTTTTTTACAAGTAAAAGTTGCAGCTTTTCAGAATGAATTTAATCATATTATGGGCTTTTCACACCTAGTTTTTGTGAACACCAAAACGAGAGGTCACTTACAGCTGGTCCTTATAACTTACTAAACTGTAAGTTATATGGTTAATTTAAAATGTACGATATGACAATCAATCAATCAATAAAAAATAACGTTGGTGCTGAAACCAAGGTACAGTTATAGTAAAACAGCATAAATTAAAATATAAATAAAAAATGTTCATTTTTCTCAAACATAACTGTTTATGCATGATCTATTAATTCGAATTAGTTCAACATGACTGTAAGACCATATCAAGATTGCAGTATTCATGCTGATTTTTTGTAATAATAATAATAATTTGTATATTACATATAACACCGTACACTACACATAAATGTTAAGTACGCATACACTATTCTTGATGTGGTCAGCAGTATCTTTAATCTTAAATTCGTTACATGAACATGCAAACGAATCCAAGTCCAGCATCATAATCCAATATAAAAGTTAGGCAGGTTTAGGCTAATGTAAACAGACAGCTAAGCAAGATAAAATGAATGCAAAAGAAAGCATGAAAATGAAAGATATGTTAAAGATGTATAGGGGTTGTAGTTGAAATATGCCCAATTCTGAGGTGATTATGACCTCTGCTGGTGATCGGGTGACATGATTTCTGTGGTTGTATATGTTATTACCGCATGTCTTTCCAATGCTCTTAGAACTTGGGTTGATATTCAGGTTCAGCTGTAGTTGTTAATGCCAAATCTGAGGTGTTTGCCTTAACAACATTTATTATTATTTTATAGTTATGTTTACTTTTTTAAAAGGAGCATATATGAACAATGTTCTTATATACTTTAAAATAAATAAGTTGTTTGAATATTTTAGAGAGAGAGAGAGAAACTCTCTCGCATCTTCAGTGAAGCCATTCTCCGCAGGTTTCGTGGAACCAGTCCCCACATGCCCTATAACAGTAAGACAAAAACAAAGATAGTCGATTTTCACATTGCATGTCAGGTCATCATTGCGTGATGAACTCGAACATAGTCAAGCTTGCATAAAAAAGGAATAAAGATTAAAGATTAACATGACAGTGATTTAGGAAAATCTGATTCAATATTGAACGTATAAATATATCACATCATATTTTGCTATTTTATAACCTTAAGAGGATTTGCCTCAGATGACTTTTCATTTTACTTACCACTGGTGTCCAAATGTTTTATGACTCAACCCCTGAAATCAGAAGTCCTTTTGTGTCATTTGTGTAGTTTAGGATGAACTTAGTGCTGATTTTTCATAATGGAAGAACATACATATAATGATAAAGAAGATTGTATCTGACAGTCTTAGTTTACATATTTTTAATTTATTGCTGTGAGAAATTAGAAATTGAGAAATACTGCCTCCTACTTTTGACAGAATTGTGTTTAAACATTGAAATCTATCTTTAGAATCCCACATTTAACATATTACATTAGTCTCAACTACATGAAAAAGTATGTCACCACCTTTGATAAATATATTTGTTAAATATTAAAGAAATATATTGCGCTTCTTACTAATAAATTGCGCTAATAAGTAAAAACTGTCCTGATGGCGTTGAAAGGATTTTGCATTAGTGTCCGCAAACCTAGAAATAGCATAGACAGAGTATCGTTGTTTTGGTTGTGTGGTTTCAGGCATTACAGAGATATGTTATCTGCCAGATTTTCCAGTCTGTGTTACATCTAATCTGAAATGTATTATGTATTACATATTTTGTTTCAGGGGTGTCATTGACAGATCTTGTCTTCTGCGTTGCATGACGTTAACCATCATGACTTAAGTCATATTTAATTTATGTTTAATTTATAAACAAAGTAGTCAGCCAAATGGAAAAATAATAAACCCATCTATGCCTTCAAACAACACAGCACTACATCAGTGGATATTTAAACAGGTTGTCTATGATATCCAGGGGAGTTTTGATACTAGTACTGCAAGGGATCCAACAATTATTGTATGTGAAACATTTTGTTGCATTTATTGTATTTTTATTTCATTACTGATTTTATAGTTTTTTTTTTTATTGTATGCAAACTTTTGTGGAAAAAAAAAAAAAAAATGTGTTTAACAAAAATACAATGTTGAGGTAACTTCAACCAATGCTAAGGTTAAAGCAATAGTTCACCCAAAAATGAATATTTGCTGAAAATCTCAAGGACAGCGGCCCTAGTGCTCCCTAACCTGGTAGTCCCAAGTCTTGTACTTCCTGTGATGGCGACCACAAAGGTCATCCACAAACTTTCTTTGTCCACAGAGGCTGTCCACAATCTTTCTGAGCCTCCTGGCATGGCCACAGAGGCCATCTATGCCTGTTCTGTCATGGGCAGGGAGGCATTCCTTGTTTCTGCTCCACCATGGCATCCTGATCTCCAGTGGTTTTCTTCTCCACCATGGTGGTCATCTCCTCCATCTGCTCCTCCTTGGTGTTCCTCAACTGGCTCCACTATTTCCACCTGATCCTCCGTGGTCTCTGCCACTGCTCAGTGGCCCAGGTCCACCACTGCTCCATGGTCCAGGCCATAATCCAGATCCACTTTTTCTTCATGGACTGCACCCTCCATCTATCTCCCTTGTCCGCCTCCGTTTCACCACCCTCCTGGACTTTTTGTTGGTTTTAGGTTGGTGTGTTGTTGCCTCATGTGATCTGTTCGTAGGTGTGTTCGACTTGACTGTGCAAACCAATCTGTGTATGACATCAAAGTACTACAAGAATGTCATTGGTTTATTGTCTTGATTACTTTTAGGTGTGTCTTGTTTAGTCGTTAGTCCTTGTGTACATATAACACTAATGTTTTATATTGTGTTTTGTCTAGCTTTGTTTATGTAACCCAATGATGGTGAGTCTTTGTCAAGGTCAAGTTTGTGTTCTAGTCAAGTCATTGATGTGTTAGCTTTGTATATATATTCTTTATTTCAGTAAATTGCACACGGGTTTAACTCCGCTCACCTTCAGTTGACTTTGTTACATAATGTATCCTTTGCAGTAAATGGGTGCCATCAGAACGAGCATTCAAAGAACACAATAAGCTTCAGGTTTGTAATACAAATTTATCATTAAGATGTTTTTAACTGAAAACCTTTGCTTTCAGCTAGAATAGCTCTATCCATGATATTACTGGTTTCTCCAGTAAAGTGTCTCTTCTGGATCAGGAGAGAAATATGCACAGATGAAGTACCATTTAGCCTACAAGTGAAAAGTTCGAAATAGTTCTAAACAAATATGTTAGTGGATTTTGATGTGAGAGGACAACAGGAGAGTTTTTTTTCACAGGAGGAATGGGTTATGAATTAATATTTTGGCCAGCAACAAAGTTTTAAAGCAGGGGTGCCGATATTTAGCTTCAACCCTGATTAAACACACCTGATCCAGCTAATCAAGTACTTCAGGCTTATTTGAAAACTGCATGGTATGTGTGCAAAGGACACTGACCCTCCAGGACCGAGTTTGGACACCCCTGGACCCCTTGGACACCCATCTGCATCTTTGACGGCCTGAGGGTGAGTACATTTTCAGCAATCTATTATTTTAACTATTCCAGCAAAAATTGAGCTATGTTTTATTGGCTCTCCTATACTTTAAACTCACTTAAAGAAGAAAAAAAATTACAAGTACACTACCAGTCTAAAGTTTTTGAACAGTAAGATTTTTTTTAAAGAATTCTCTTCTGCTCACCAAGCCTGCATTTATTTGATCCAAAATACAGCAAAAGTAGTAATAATGTGAAATATTTTTACTATTTATTCCTGTGATCAAAGCTAAATTTTCATCATCATTACTCCAGTCTTCAGTGTCACATGATCCTTCAGAAATCATTCTAATATGCTGATTTGCTGTTCAACAAACATTTATTATTATTTCTGAAGCATCATGTGAGTGGAGCAGCAAAAAAATCAGCTTTGAAATCACAGGAATAAATTACATTTCAAAATATATTCAAATAGAAAAAAGTTTTTTAAAATAGTGAAACGCATTTCAAAATTGTACTGTTCTTGCTGTACTTTGGATCAAATAAATGCAGGCTTGGTGAGCAGAAGAAACATCTTTAAAAACATTAAAAATCTAAAACTTTTGACTGGTAGTTTATATGACTAAATAAACATCAATCTTGACTATATCAGTGTCTTCAATATACATTGATATACATTGCAAAGACATAATAAGTATTTATATACTTTGCAACTATATAAATGTATTGCTATGGTATTATAATGCAACGTTCATTTTCAATATTTAGTGTGTAATATGCTCTGTCCTTTAGTCAGCCAAGGGGTCCTTGGCTTGGAAAAGGTCACCAATTTCGATACTTGTGCTGGCACCTGTGCACCATGTCTTTTGTGTATGCAAAGCACATTTACTCAAATTCAGCTGTGATGTACAGTATATATTTAAGTTGCAAAAACCAAGGGAAGCAAAGCATGCACTGAGTCAACAGAACAGCACTGGAGTTCGGACACTGAGAGTGAGGGAGAGAAATGGACAGAGAGAGAGAGGCAGGCAGAGAGAGAGGAGAGAGAGATCGATCATGATTGGGTGATGGTTTAAGGGGTTGGCATACCTCTCTGCTCCCTACTGGGGGATGGGGATGGGGATGGGAATTCTGGGAGGGGCTTCACAGTGACCTCATACTTCATATATTGTAAGTCTGAACCGGCATTAACTAAATATTCTGCCTTTAATCTAACCGCAGTGCAACGAAAGCTTACATCTATTCAGCATCTGTCAATCTGACCTCTGTATCCTTCACAGGTCCAACGCACGACGCAGAGGTAAGTGAAATGATAAACTGTGTCCGCTAGAAAGGATTTTCTCGTGCAGTCTATGTATGGCAAGGGCTCGACGCCTTCGAACAATCATTGCTTGGATTTTCACGTCTTCAAATTGTCATGAACATCACGCATTTGCTGTGCATTGTCCTTCTTGGCTTTTTTTGGCGTCTCACGGCCCAAATTAACACCTTTCAAAGGCGACAAGGCAATGAATGAAATGCAAAGAATTTGCCGGAGACCCCCATTATAGGTTTTGTTATATGTTGGCATTCATGTCGAGTAGCCTATTTGCGCCTTAGTCTCTCTGTGCGTGCGACGTTTTTCAATTCATACAGGGTGCCGGTAGTGCAACATTTGAGGAATTAAACATTTAGCGCGTAATCCAATAATAATAATAGCAGTGGAGCTGTTTTGTAAATAGAGGATATGAAGTCCTGTCTATCGCCTCTCTGCTTGACGTGTCAAAACGTTATGCACAATGCATTAAAATATTAATGTATTCATATTGGAATTCACAGGTGATTTATTCAAACTCAAACGAAACTTTATATGGGTGTACATGCAGTATGTATTGCACCCTTAGAGTAAGATTTTTAGCAAGGCTTTGTTAGATTATTGCTTTAATTTTGTATTTCGTCTGAGTGGGGGCGGGGCGAATCAATAGGGGTCGTATTGCAGTGATGCTGAGAACACATTACAGCTTTGACTTTAAAGATGCTGAATGCATCCTTCGTTAAAGATACCGTTATATATCTGATGTATTTATGTTATATGTTTAAAAATGTTAATGGCTGACTTTATGATTTAAGAATTCTCAATTCGTGACGTGCGTCTTGCATTCGAATGTAGGCCGATGCCTGATTTTTGATTAAGTGATGCAATGTGCTTATGTCCTTCTGTGCCCGTTTTGTACATTCGTGCTGGTGTGAAGTCGCCACTCGCCGGGCCCACATCATAGTTATTTTCCACTGGCACGTGAATGCCCATGCTGACGCACCATACCTCCAGTGAACATGACATAACCGCGAGAAGTAGGAGAGAGACATATGGCATGCCCTATTATTAATGGACATGGTGTGCAGGCAAGCTGCTGCAGTGGTGCTAGGCATGTGCCAGTGTCATGCCTGGCCCATTTTGTGGTGCTACTTTTGGTTTTTGATGTTGCTCCACATACCATGTGCCATCCTGCATTTAATGAGCACAACTTAAGTTCGCTTCAGAGCTTTTCTTGTATGTCTAGAAGAGATGAATGTAGTTTTGATGGTCTGAATTTGACTGACTTTGACGTTTTTGGTCTGTTAAGAATAATGTTTTAAACATGCAAATTGTTTTTGTTCATCATAATGGATACAAGGATAAATTACACACAAATGAAAATTTGGTCATAATCTACTCTTGTTGTTCCAAACCTGTCATGTTGTTATTTTTTCCATGGAACACAATAGGAGATTTTTTTTTAAGAATCTTTACACAGCTGTTTTCCATCAATTCAAAGTGACCGTGAGTGTCATGCTCCAAAAAAGGACAAAACCCTACCATAAAAATAGTTCATATGGCTTGTGTCATGTAATAGCTTTGTGTGAGGTTACTCCTAACCCTAACCTTGGCGCAGTGCACCAGGTTGGAAGTTGCCGATGCCGAAACGCAGTTTGTGTCTTATAAAGTGTGTGTAATGCACCAGTTCAAATATGCAGGATGGAAATCAAATCAAAGCAGTCAAATGGCCCTGAATATAGCTTATGAGTCATATAGGCTGTTGTTTTTGGTTCTATGAACCAAGTAAATCATGAACAGGCTGTGTATCAAAAAGAGCTGAGTGAAAATTCTTCAGAATGGCTCCTTTTATGTTCCGAAACAAATGGAAAGAATAAATAATGACAGAAGTTTTAAATGTCACTTTCTTCTGTATTCTTAGAATGCTGTTGTGCACCTTTCTCTTGACATATTCACACAACTCGCTGTGTGCACTGACTCCACTTATGTTATCATGCACATGTGACAGTACAGAACTAGTCACTGACCTAAATGTGTGCTCCGTACTAAGATATTGACAGTTTATACCAATGTCAATTTGATTTTATGCTGACATGAGACACCGAATTAAGACTGCATAAAAAAAGAGAGTATTAAAGCACAAAAGCATTGAGAATGAACCTATTTAATAGGATTGTGTCTCTAATACATCATGCATTTGATTCGTATTTAACACATATGTATTGGTTACGTGAAAATTGAAAACGTTAATATTATGAAATGCGACATTATTTTTCAAGGTTATCCTCTGAGCTCCCATAATCTCGTCTATTGAACTTATATAAACAAATAGATGGGAGGGGAACCTACTGCAATGCAATGTTTTGTCCTCTAGATAAAGATAGATTGAGACAGAAGGGGAGAGGATGTAGAACGAGGCATGAATTTAAAGGGCAGAAGAGATAGGGTGATAAAATTAGTTACCATCTTATGTGATGCATATTTTATCATAGTTTATCAAGTCCAGTACTATTTTCCATGATTATATTTTTATGTACATTATGTTTGATGCTCAGATGAGTGCATGATGTTCTTATTCAAAGAAAAGGACTGGATAAATATGTTTTCTTTAAATAGGATTTTATCTGTTTAGATTATGTAAAAGTTCCACAATAAGCTTGTAGAGAGAACAGAGACATGCTGTAACCTTCCTTGTAGATTGTACTTTCAATTACATGCTTTTGACCTTCTTAGTTTGCCAACCTCCTTTTGATTGTCATATTTTTTAATAATAATATTTTATTTATGTGAACATGTCTTCCATTCCATTTTTATCAACATTCTAGTGATTCTTGAATGGAAACAATACTGTAATTAATAGAAAGTCACATCTGAAATTTGTTTTGGTCATTTTTATACTGTGACTGATATATTTTTAATGCTATTCGTTGAGATGCAAAACAGTCTGGCTTTCTTCATATTCATTTTTTCCATTGTTAACATTTTGCCTGATGTTAAAACTGACAAAGGCATTGAACATACAGTAAAACACAGTCTGCAGTGAAAAAAAGAGTATAAGTCTACAAAGAGTCCAAGCTCAGTCAAACTGAACCTGATCTCTCCATACAAGCCCAGAATTTAGCAGTACACATTTTTTGTCAGGCCAGACACTAAACCATCAAATCATTGTCTTTGTTAAAGGTTATAGGGGCATGTTAAGTTGACAAAAAGTGAGAGCACGGGTTAACTGGGTAATAATCACTTCTTGGTTCTGTTAATTTAAGTAAGAAGTCATTTAACAGACACTCAAAGCAATGTTCAGTGCATTTATTAAATAGAGAATCCCCCTGGAGTAACCAGGGTTAAGTGCTTTGCTAAAGTCCACAGATCATTCTTTGCAATGACGGAACATAAAACCTTTTGACATTACCAGCCTAGATCCATAACCACAGAACCAGGGCATGGGAATTGTCTCATACATTAGTAGAGTGGTAGCAATACCAACGTCATGGGTTTCAGGAAATGCATGACCTGATATAATGTATACTCTGAAAACTACGTTTTCTAAGTAGCTTTGGATAAAAGTGTCAGCTAAATGCAAAAAGAAGTGTCTCTCAAGAAGTGTCGATCTTAACAATGTGGTTATTTTCTTGACTTTTTATCCCAAGCATGTTTAAAGTACCTTTTTGCCTTCTGATGTTGTGTGTTTTCACATTCATTTTTTCCTTCAGTGTGATGTAATTGTAATAACTCCGCCTGTGGCAACTTTAAAGTCTATCCCATGGAGAAATGACAAGCCCTGTGATATAACAGCACAGGACTCTTTTGCATTTATATAACACATCTCATTTGAAGATGTTATGCACAATATCTGCATGTCCACAAACACTAATTAACACACTGGTGTTAAAGCCCAAAGAGAAGTTATATAAGATTTGCATATACTATTATGCATCTTTAAAGACTAACTAATAAATAAATAAATGTAAAAAAAAAAATGTTTGGACCTCATTAAGGGACTGTTATCCAGCCTCACAGATTGCACCAACCTGATGGAATTTGCTAATTGGTGCTTTGATATTTTGTTCTCTTATTTTGAGAGCTAAATTAATTTGGGGTTAATAAGGGTTACCCAGACATAGACTTAGGTTAGGGAGACCAGGGGAAGACATTGATTCAGCCCAATGGAAAGATCAGTTTAAGCAAACTATCCAATTATAAATTGAAGGACAAATGAAAGACTAAGAGGGACTACGGTCACATGGAAATTTGGAAATCGAATATTGCATAGCAATTGGCAAATGAACCATGAATGAATAGATTTTGTGACAGCCTCACAAAGTCCTGCCCAATACATGTTTGCCAAACTCAAATAAGCTTTTCAGACATGGAGGGTTTTCCCATTACAGAAGTGCATCAATGGAAAAGTACCAGGGCTTTCTCAACCGGTAAGGGCCCAAGGGGGTGCAAACAATGTTTGCTCTGTGACTTGTTCACAGTGTTGCTCCCACTGCACGGATTTTCAGCCTTTCAATCCCCGACACTCACTAGCCATGTATGCGTGCCTGCACACATCTGCCTACCCATCCGCTTCACCTTCCCCTGGACGTCTCGCACCATTATTTCCCAAGTCCTTTAAAAAAAAATGTGTTTATTTTCCACTGGGAACCGGGCAATGCTGCTCAGTGAGAATTAAAAAAAGGATTAAGGGTTCTGGCAATAGGAGGTGGACATGTCTGTGTATGTGCGTCGGCTGTCTCGCGTTTGGGCACGGTTACAAGTTGCCGCTATTGATGCCAACCTGCTGGCGTGTTGGCACGGGAAGATCAACACTGCGACATAGGCACAAACCTTGCACTGTACTGAGCTGATAAGGGCCCTCACACGATTTGTTTTGTACGGTTCTATCTTGACATCCTTGAAATGTAAGAAAGCAGGAAATAACATTTACAAAGGGAGAATGAGTTGAAGGTAAAATGTCACATGGAAGCTCTTTCTGGGTCACAGATCACTGAAGATGAAATCTCATTGTAAATCTCTTTCCATCATTGACTGTGTCTGCAGCTCTAAGGATGAAGATTGAAAACAGCCTGCCTTGCTCTCAGCTCCCTGAGGCCCCTCCTCAGACCGGGCTGAATTTTACGGTGGCGACGGAGGAGGACTTTGATGACATCATGGCCATGAGCAAGGATATCTATGGCGGCCTGGACTATCTACCCTCCCGCTATCAAGCCTGGCTGCAAGAGAGCAACCGCACTGTCATTTTGGCTCGCAAGCAAGGCAAAGTGGTAAGAAAGCGGACATGAATCCTTAGTGGATTAAAGAAATAGTTCAACAAAAATTAAAAATCATTTACTCATCCTCATGTCATTCAAGTCTACGTGTCTTTATTTTGGGCAAAAATAAATAAATATACATATAAATGGGAACAAATATCCTGGCCACATTCTGTTCTGCATAAAGAAACTAGTGCCCAAAAATTCTATTGCAATTGTCATGTTTTTTTTTTTTTTTTTTAATTGCATTATGAATAATTAGATGATAAACATTTCACCACAATTGAAAACATCTCATTATACCTGCTTCTAAAACATGCAAAAGAGCAAAAATACCACACTGTCTTAGGAACACTCTTTACATAAACCAACTCGCACCTCTTTCAATGACCAGATTGAACAGAGTAAAAAACGGTTTTGCATTAAAGTTGCATTTGGACTTTAAAGGAGTAGTTCGCTTCCAGAACAGAAATTTACAGATAATGTTTCTTTCTTCAGTCGTAAAGAAAGGACGTTTCTTGAGGAAAACATTTCAGAAATGTTCTCCATATAGCATACTTCTATGGTGCCTGCGAGTTTGAACTTCCAAAATGCAGTTCAAATGCAGCTTTAACAGGCTCTAAACGATCCCAGCCGAGGAAGAAGGGTCTTATTTAGCAAAACGATCTGTTATTTTCTAAAAAATGTAAAATTTATATACTTTTTAACCTCAAATGCTCGTCTTGTGTAGTTCTGCCATGCGCATGCATTCTTTGTGTAATCCAGGTCAATACAGTTAGGGTATGTCAAAAAACTCCCATCTCATTTTCTCCTCCAACTTCAAAATCGTCCTACATCGCTGCAGAAGTACCGACCCAGTGTTTACAAAGCGAACATGCAAACGCCCTTTACAAAAAAAGGTAAAACAGCAATGTTTTAATTTTTTTTTTTTTTAAATGGCACATTGTTTTGTTAGATAAGACCCTGCTTCCTTGGCTGAGATCATTTAGAGATCATTTAAACTGCATTTTGGAAGTTAAAACTTGTGGGCACCAAAGAAGTCCACTATATGGAGAACATTCCTGAAATGTTTTCCTCAAAAAACATAGTTTCTTTATGACTGAAGAAAGAAAGACATGAACATCTTGGATGACAAGGGGGTGAGTACATTATCAGTAAATTTTTGTTCTACAGTACTCCTTTAAAGTAATAATAATAATAATTTTTTCTAAAGTGTTATAAAAATGTTATAAATAGATCAAATATTTTTGTTTATAATAATTTATATATAAATAAAAATATATAATATATTACTGTTTAACTACTGTATTTCTTCAGTAAAATAAAGAGGAATCTTTATATTTATTTATTAATTTATATTCACAACTACAGAGCCCCCCACCTGACATCCAGGGAATAAATTGTGCATGTGACTTACCAATTCGTCCCCTCGTTTGCATGATTTACTAATTTGTGCCTTCGATTTAAGCAAATTGTGCGCACAAAATAATAATTCGTTCTACTTCCTGTCCACATTTTTCTAAACCTGTTGCTGCTGTTATGTTATGTTTCGGACAGAGACATTTGAGTTTTATCTGGAGTTGGAAATGACTTAAACGCACATTCTCAAAAGCCTTGCAGCAAGGCATGGAATCATTTTAAGTGAGAGGTATCTACACTGGTTTATGGAAATGCAGACAAGAAGTAACAAATGATTATTTCATGCGCGTGATTTACTTAAAATGAGGGAACGAATTAGTAAATCATGCACACGATCATGCTTTTATTTTGGCAGAAAACTGCTGAAAGACAGCGTTTAGTTGACAACAGGTTGATGTTCGATCCGGCTGATGCTCTGACGCAGAGCATAAGACTGTTTTATTTTGTGTATTTTTTTATTAAACCACAGCTTTGTGATGTGATAAATGCACTAACCCATATCACTATTTCAGTTTTATTTTGATTATTTATGCAGCCTAAAATGAAACGGACAACAATTACTAAAAGAGCACCATAAGTCTCTCTCTTTCCTCTATCGTAGATATAACTCGCTTTTTGTGCAACTAAATTTTTCAGATTGCACTGGAGTCAGTGTGTGTTATTGATGATGGCGAGACCATGCTGGTGGAAGGGCTTCGTGTTGCCCCACAGGAGAGGGGGAAAGGTGTGGCAGGGGTACTTCTTCGCTTTTGCTCTCAACTGGTTAAGTCCAAGTACCCTGACATTAAAGTCAGCAGACTGACAAGAGATGACCAGCTGGGGCCAAAGGATTTCCAGAAGTACCGGCTCATCACCAAACAGGTAAGAACCATTTAAAAATAAAACATTAACATTTAGTTCAGATCTTGAATAAAAACAGCTAAAGCCACATTGTCTTCATTCTGTCACCTAATTCAAATATGAAGGGAATCCTCCTGGTGCGCTTCCGTGCTGAAGACCTAAAATTACGCCTTGCTGATCTCGGGTCTAATATCACTGTAGCTGGGGAGGGTCTGTCCACGACAAACATCCCCGTTCGTTTGGAGCCAGCAGAGGTGCATCAGCTCTTCCTAAGTGATGTTCTGATGCAGAGTGTCCTTCCCAATGCCACCATCGTTCAAGATTGGCAGCCCTTCAAGCCTCTGCCTAGCAACATGGCCATCCTGCTGAAGAAGGACATCGATTGGATGGTTGACGATGCCAGCCGCCCAACCATGGCCAGCCTGTGCACCTTCCCATTCCGTGTGCCAATCGGTGATGACTGGTACTACCTCAACATCGACATGTTTGGTAAAGACCTGACGCTGGCCATACAACAGCTGCTGTGCCACCTGAGGTGCCACACTGGCACTCTGAAGGGTTACGTCATGTGTCAGGTGTTCCTGGAGCCTGCGCTGTGGAAGCCTATGGCTGATTTCTTTAGGGAGATCCTGAAAGTAGAGCTGGTGAAGGAGTACACAGAGCAGTGCGTCGTGGAGTCCGATGTCGCTTAGTCGAGGAGCCTCAGAAACACCTTCCCTTAAAATTAGACACCAAACCCAGATAAACAACTCCTTCAAATATGGCACCTAAAAGAAAAGAAAACACCTAATATATCTAGTTGAAAGGGACGAAAAAAAATCTTCAGTTCTATTCTGCTTAATAAAAACGCTCGCATAGGATTTAATTTATTTTAACAACAATTAATTAATTAAAATGCATGTAAGAGAACAAACTAGAATAAATGTAGTAGATGCTTGTTTAGGTTACTTAATTTATTTCCATATGCAGTACTGTAAACAGTGGCGCTGACAGGACAGGGACTGGAAAAGAAGGGAGCAGTTTTAGATGATATAAAATAGGGACCCAAATTGTTCCAGGCCCTTTCATTTCGGTCGGCATCACTGACAGTAAAAGCATATTTACTTATGCTGAGTTGAAAAGAAAACTGCACAATCTTTAGGGCACTTTATGACATGTAAAAAAAATGGGATCTCACTTTAGCGTCTGTTGCTTTTTCAGAACATGGCACTGTAGCTGCTAGAGAATTTAGAGGAAAAATAAAAAAAAACAACATTTCTGGGACTTTAAAACAGGCTGCCCATATGGAGATCGAAATAAAGTCCGTTAACTTGAAAATACTAACATTTCCACATGGAGAAAATCTGATCTCCAAATTATTAATACTTCCTCTAAAGGTACTTTGCAGTGCTTTAAACTCGGTATCAAATTATAAATATCCGACTAAGAACTTGCTTATACATTTAGATTACAGTCAAGTTTTCGCTTTAAGTACTTGAACCTGTTTGCTATCAGTATTTGTACTTAACTGTAGAAGTGCAATTTCAATAATACACTGGAATAATGCTAGAAGTACTTTCAGTTAGATATGATTAATAACTAATAATGAAACCGACATGTACAATAGTTTTTTTCTTTGATTCATATTTTATTTTTTAAATAATTATAAATCGACTGTCTGACAGGATCACATTACAAAAGACAGGAATACAATTAGGGACAAATACGGTGTATATATAAAAAATAAATGTTTGGTTATAATGTTTAGTTGTAATTCAATTGAGACATCACTATGTAGTGATTTTGTTACATCGTATGGTTATGATTCCGAAGAAACTTAAGGAAATTCCTCCAAACTCAGTGCTCCAATTAAAAATAACAATAATAATCATAATCTCTGAAAATTTTCAGCTGACTCAGTGTGATTCACCCATGAAATCAAGAAAAACAAATCGGGACGATTGGAAACCTGAGCAAAACAAGTGACGACTGCTCATCTCTATGAGGAGTTTTTGAATTTTTTGAACTGATTTTTTGAAGTTTAAAGACAGAAAAGAATAGATGAAATCAGCAGTGCTTATTTTTATAACACAGAAGATACAGGACACGTCATCTCCTTCTATTGGCCTGAAGTGAAGAAAGTAAAGTGAAATATTACCAACATGGATAAAGAAGATCAGAAAAAGCCTTTACACATCTTTAGAGCCATATTTAGTTCCTTCGCCCCAAAACCAGATTGCAGCATGCTTTTTCCCTGAAGCAGTGTGCCAGAATGAGAGACGAAGTTCAGTTAATTTACATCTTAATATATACATATAAAATATATAATATAACTTACAGTTTTAATCATCACAGAGTTCACTCACTACACAGATTTGAATCCAAATCTGTATCCACTAAACTAAAACCTAAACTAAATTTCTTTATTCTTTTTACTAATTATGTGTCTGGTTTGACTTCATTCGGTGGACTTATTTAGTGCCCTTGTATGAACTCTCAACATCCACTGACGAAAAGGAGGCCTCCTCTCCTCCTTCCTTTGGACAGCTGCATGTGGGACTTGTATTGCGGTCAGTATTTATAAATGGCAAACAGGCAGTCTTTTTTTGAGTCTGAAAGTCAAGGCATTTTACAGATTATTAACTGTAATTGCATTTGTATAGGTGTACATATATATAAATTTATATGTTTGGAAGGGGGGTGATCTGAAAAGGGAATCTTTGTTTTAAAATTCTTTCATGGCTAAAATCTCAAAATCCTTCATGTCCGCGACATGCTTTCAGAGGAAATCAGTTTCAAAATAGACAGTCGTGAAGCACAAGAAACATTAGTGCCTCAGTTTCCCATTATAATTACATTTGATCAATTTAAAATGATCTATTGGCCTCCAAAAAGCTGTACGTGATGATTTTAAATCTGCCTTTTCCTCCTCTCTAAAGCACTCGTCAGAATGAGACATGATGGATTAGAGACCCAAAATGTGTATGCCATGTGTTTTTTGTTGTACATAGCGCAGTGCATTTAGATTTAGGTGTTATATATTATGTCCGTTTACCGTAGAGGTGGAGGGTTCCCACACTAGCCTTTATATTTAGCTGTTACGTTCTTTTGTGTGACATAATCCGGTAATCATCTAAGAATATTTCTCTTTTATTTATTGTTTCTATCTTTCAGCTCCACCTATTAGCACTTTGGATGTCTAATTGCCTTTCTGAGTATTTGTGAATTGTGCAGGAGGTTGTAACTCTATATTTTACACAGGTCCTAGTGCCAGGGCCACGAGACTATAAAAGGTTAGAGGCATGTGACCACCTGATGGCGAAGAGATGTAAAGGATACGTTGCCCCTTGTTTCGCTGGCACACGAGGAGTGAACTTTAAACCCATTTCTTTCAATTATGAAGTGGCTTTTCACTTGCTTTTTCTGGAATGGAAAAATAAGACAGGTTGCAGAGGGAGATGAGAGATGAAGCCGGGGCTATGCTAGGAATAGGTGGCGAGGAAAGCACATGTGATCCAGATCATGTTACCGCTCTAAAAATGAGAAAACATTCAATTTGTCTTCTAACAGCTGGACTTTGACTTATTTGGAGCGCTGTATTCACTCTTAAACATAAAGGTTCTTTACTGGCATCGATGGTTTCATGAAGAACCTTGAACATTCATGGAACCTCATGGATTTTTAAAATCAGTTCTTTTAAGAACTGTTCACTGAAAGGTTCTTTGGGAACCTTTATTTTTAAGAGTGTTTGTGACAAAAAAGGGAGGCAAATTTTCGTGTCCGTAATTAGAGGCAACCCACTATTTTGAACCGGCCCAGACCGGGATATCTGTATTTCCCATGCTCTGGTTTATCAGACTCAGCACTACAGTAATACCTCAAGTGCTAAGGCATACGAAAGCAAATATATACACAGACACTTGTTATCCTGTGTGACTGTGGGCCAGTTTAAGTTTCAGGGCTCGTCTCTGAGTAAGTGAAACTGGATCTGGAGAGTGTCATCTTGCGTAGAACAAGGGTTCGCCCCAGACTCCCTTTACCTTCCACCTGATCCCTGCCAGCTTGACACATGGAAAGAGTGAGCAGGAGAGGTTAAAATAAGAAGGCTGGGTTCCAGCCTTGTTATACGAATGCACTGTCCTTTGCCACGCTGCTCAGTACCTATTCCTGATGTTCATGTTTTTATGTCACGACGGCATCTTTTGTTTCTCATTTTCCTGACTGCTTTGTAACGTTTATGAAGGGCTTTATGTGTACTAGAATCAGCTGTGTATTGTGTTTTGTGACCGAGGGGAAAACCACCAGGGAGATACATTTCTTTTTTATTCCAAGTCACTATTCGAACGTTTCAAGAAACTTAACTGACAGCCTTATTCAGGTGATATCAGTTGAATTGCTGATTTGCACTATCAGAGCTTCAACTCTGCTTCTCCCTTTGTCGTTTTCCATAGAAAAAAACCTAGACTGTGTCTATACACAGATGCTTCTGAAATGGCTAAATCACACAGGTATTTTCACCTGTGGTGCACTAAGCTATTACATTTATTCTACAAATCTAATGCAGTATTTAGAGGTAAAATCCAATGGAAATTGTTTTATCTCACGCCATGTCAGAATCATCCAACTCCGATTGGGTCAACCATTCATCTAGCTGTTCTGATGTGCTGCACTTTATACTGTAGATATGTAGATATTCCAAAGCACAGTGGGGATCTTCATAAAACATCAGTGTGGGTTGCTGTAACAGTCATGGTCATTCAGTGGATCACGCTATATATTTTTTTGTAATCAGAATGGGAGCATGGGCCTATCTGCGAACCTTTTTAAATTTTTAATCGGTGTGCTCCTGACTTTATAGACGTTAATAAAGCTCCTGCTTAATGACCATTGTCTGATTAAACCACACTGTACCTGTCTGAAACCGCTGATGTATCAGCAAAGCAGGGACCATGATTTCTACAGACCTCAACGAAGGTGGTGGTTTGAATGTCCATGTCATCCATTCTCTTGATGCAGCAGTGGCTGTTGAGTTTGTGTTCACTCAAGTCTTCCCATTAGCCCTAGAGACAAAATGGGTGTCATGTTTTGTGTGTTTGTGCAGAATAACCTGTGATGGGAAACTAATGCTTATAGATGGGATTTCTAAAGAAAAAAAAAAAAAGAAAGAACTCATGGCCAACTGTCAGTCAAGAGGGTGAATACAATTCAATGCTATAAAGGCATTTGATTATATAAATTGTTTTTCTTTTTTAAACTTTTTTTTATTACCCAATATGACTGCTTATTCTCAAGCAGTGATGTGACAACTAATGGAAAGATATTTTAATATTTTGTTACCTTTGTCTGTTCCTTTTTTCAGAGATTGTGAGAGATGCAGAACTATTTTAAATACAGTAATTTTTTAAAAACCTTATAATCCATGAGAGGTTTTTGAAATGTGCATGTTGTGTGAGTGGGTGGGGAAGGGCTTTACAATGAGCATGTGACTAGATTTACATTGAGCACAAAGACCCTGTACTAATACATTTGGAACCCATCAACTGGTGATAATTAACGGACAAATTAACGATTAAACAAAGTCTAGACAGGGTATTTAGAAATTGTATGGGTAAACGTTTTCTTTTCTTTTTTTTAGCCACGATACACATTTGTAGAGACTATAGGCTACACTTTAATTGTATAAATCTGATCACTTTTTCTTCTTTTTGCTTGCAGTATTTTGTTGTAATTGTGTGCATCTCTATATACATATTTCTTTGTATATATAACGAATAACTCAGCTTGAATATTTCAATATACAATATATATTTAGAAATGTTTCCAAAAAAAAAAAATCAACATTAAAGCAGCGGTCATTATGTGTGAACTGTAGACAGTGGTTTAACTAAAAATTGTAATTTGATATTATTTATGCTAGTATTGCTATTTTATGTTGCTTTTTTATTTGTAGTTTCTTTTTTTTTAATTGAGTAAAAAAAATCCTGGCTGGTGGTAAACTCATTTTCAGAAATTATTTGCAAAAATTCATTTCATTCCCTATTCTTTGAATTTAATTCATTCAATTAAGTTTAAATTTGCCTTTACTAAATGTTTAATGTACCAACGAATGTAAGTAGGAAATTGTAAATGGTTCGATGATCCAAATGATCATCCAGGATGATCCAGAAGCAGATTAAAGTGTGACTTGGCATATGGTATGCAGTAACCTTATCTTATTTAAGTAACGGATATGTCACAAAACCAGTCTATGTGCTGTTTTGCATTTTGTTACATTAAATTACAATGACATGTGTATGCTTACCATGTATAGGACAGGTTTACTGCACGCAAATGTTTGTTTTTCTGTAACATTAAACAATATGTAAATAATTTATGTAAAAATCTAGATAACATCTACACATCAAGTGTGATGAGTAATTCTATTTATAGTTTCCCAAAGATCACATGTTGAATGCAGTAGAAATCCAGATGGACCCTGTGAAACACAGCTGTCATTTAAAAGAAAGCCCAAAACCATAAGCTCAAGACACAAGACCCAAAATGCTGAAATTCTGTATATCTTTCAGTGAGATCCTTGACATTTTTGGAGCTTAAAACAGCTTGGTTTTTATGACTGCAACTTGTGATGGAAAACAAACACTGCACTGAGTCACTGCAGTCTTTTTGAGTTACTTGGTTCATGTCAACCTTTTGTTGTGTTTTTGTATTACTTTACCTTGTGCATAATCATTTAACATTCTTAACATTTTAACTAGTGTTTATGTTGTCAGAGTGTTTGTCATTACCATTGTAACACCGTAAGCGTAATGATCTTTAATGGCAACAGATGTAATGCAGTAATTCATTTGCAAGAATGAAAATGTGGCAGATAACAAACAGCTTTATATGAAGACTTGTGACTAATATTTTGTTGCTCAAATGAGTTTGTAAAAGGACTGGTGAGGCTTTAGCCATTTGCTGTAGTTGCAATGCAGTACCGGGATGAACAAAATGTATCTAAATAGCATAGTTTAGATGTCATTCGCTAAGTGATGTTTTCAATTGATGTATTAGAATAATTGTTTTATTTTCCAAAATGTTAATCAAAACTTAGTGTTAGAGATATTTGTGTGTGTGTGTGTGTTTACCTAACTGTATATTGTACTATTTAGCAATAAACAAACCAACAAAAAAGAAAAAAAGAAAAAAAAAAAAAGAGAAAAAAAATCCCCCCAAAAAACTTTAAACAAACGAGGCATAGAATGAATTCAGAGGTGTTTAGAAAAAAGAACAGGAAGTGAATGTTGTTGGCAGTGTTACAATGCGGTTATTCTGAAAAAGTGACAGCCATATTTTTGTTTTTTTTAATTTACATAATGCATTGTGTATTATCAGAAAGCTCAGCAGATGCGTTTAGAGTCACCTACAGTACAACACAATACACAAATCACATTACAGACAAATACCAGGACAAGCAGCTGACAATACACAATGCTTGCCAAGCTAGGCCTTAGTCACCAAGAAGAAACTCCTTACAACTGCAGGTATAAAAACACTTTGCTTACTAACTGAACCCCTAGCCATGATTGCTTGGTAAGAAGCTACTAATTAGGTTTCTTGCTTGTTAAGCATGTTTCATTTCTTTGCACTTTGCAAAATCTTTGTTGAGCTCAAAAATCAACCCTCACAAAAAATGGACCGTGCTGCACGGTTCATTCCGGAATATAATGCTGTGTCCTTGGGCCTGCTATTATCCATAAAAACTATTGCACCATTATATTACAGAGAACACATGCACTGCCAGCACATAATGTAAAACAGCATAAGATAAGTGAATCAAACGCAGTGCTACGGAAGTCCAGCGAGGATATATATATACATATATCAGGCAATGACAAATGGAGAATGTGAGAAGCTTCTTTGCTGAACTATGCTGACATGAGAAGCAGCTGTCACTGCAGCCTCACATTGCTGACCTCTAGCATTCTTCCACTGCACAAGAACAATGCAATGTCTTATAGGTGACACAATGAGCATTTCTTAATAAACACATATAGAAAAATGGGAATGTCTCAAATGGTGGCAGCATGAAAATGAGAGATGGACAGCTGCTAAAGATGGGTTTTGAAGAATTAAACCCATGCCACCTGTTCTTGGATTACAATGACCATTTCAGAAATGCATTGCACTCTAATACAGATCAGTAAATCGAGGTGAGATTAAATAAAATGGATCTAGAATGCTGACATCACGACTCAATTAATTCCTGATATTTTTGATCTTACACGGTCGCTTTTGAAAGACTGACATTTAAGAAGCCAGCTATGAAAGGAGACATACTGCCAGTCAAAAGTTTGAGATCAGTAAGATTTTTAGATTTTTAAAGAATTCTCTTATATCAAAAATTCAGAAAAAAAAGTCATATTGTCATATGTCATATAGTCAACAGTTTTCTATTTTATACATTTTAAAATATAATTTATTCCTGTAATGCAAAGCTGAATTTTCATCAGCCGTTACTCCAGTCACACGATCCTTCAGAAATCATTCTAATATGCTGATTTATTACTTTTATTATCAATGTTGGAAATGGTTTAATGGTTTTTGGAACCTGTAATTCTTTTTTCAGGATTCTTTGATGAATAAAAAGTTAAAAAGAACAGCATTTATTTAAAATGGTAATGTTTTCTAACAATGTCAAGTCTTTGCTATCACTAGCTAGTAAAGTCTTTACTTTATTTTATCTATTTAACACATCCTTGGTGAATAAAAGCTTTAATTTATTAAAAAAATAAATAAATAAAAATGTACAGACCATAATCTTTTAAATGGTCATTTATATTCTTACAAAAGATTTCTATTTTAAATAAATGCTGTTCTTTTTAACTTTTTATTTACTAAAGAATCCTGAAAAGTATCACAGGTTCCAAAAAAAATATTTAGCAGCACAACTGTTTTCAACATTGATAATAAATCAGCATATTAGAATGATTTCCGAAGGATTATATGACACTGAAGACTGGAGTAATGATGCTTAAAATTCAACTTTGCATCATAGGAACATATTTTAAAATATATTCACATAGAAAACATAGTTATTTTACATTGAAATAATATTGCAGAATTTTTGATTAAATAAATGCAGTCTTGATCATAAGAAACTTCTTTAAAAAAAAACAAAAAAAAAACATTACAAATCGTACTGATCCCAGACTTTTGAGCGGCAATGCATATGTGTGCGTGTGTGTGTGTATATATATATGTATTTGACTACTTAAGCACTTTGATTAATGGTTGCAATATTATGAGCATTTGCTTCAAAACAAAAGTGTTCCAATAAAAATAAAACCATCATATTTCACCTTCATAATACTAATTGAGATGGTATTACACAGTTGCAAAAATTATTTTGATATGAAGTGGTACTGCATGTACTTACAAATAAATAAATTAATTAAAACAGTTCTTGACAAGATCCTTTGTGAGTTCTATAATGCCAGCGACCTAGACAACCTCAGAGTGGAATTTACCCAGACTCTATTTCTTACTATGCAGAGCTGCTGAGGGGGGTGGGAAGCACAGTGTATTGCAGTGTAATAAAATTCAGCGTAGAAGGCGTCTGAGGTCAGTCTATGCGTGCTAAAGTGGGGGTGGAGGTTCAGGGTGTAAGACCCCATAGGGATGTTGAAGTAAGGCTGGGTTAAAGGCGAAGAGGTGGGGGAAAACCGGATCGTGCACACAAGCTGGCTTCATCTTTCTTCTTAGTATACATACCAAACACATGCTATTGTATTTCACAGACACAGAATATAGAAAAGTAGGGTGATGGATATGGTGTTACATGGATGCATTATGCAACACGTTTCCTGTGAATGAATATAACCAAGCAGAAATACACACACACACACACACACACACA